>SJYA01005937.1:0-22500 GCA_006410615.1 Neotragus moschatus | reverse complement strand
AGTCATGAAGGCAGGCAAGAACAGTGGCTACACACAAATCATAGTCAAGGATTCATCCTTGGATGAACATAGTCAATTTTTCATCCCAGCTATAACCATGATAAGGGATATCTAGGTGAGGCAATTTGCAAAAATTACTGCTTTGCTTCTTTTTTGATGTTGTCTGGTACTTTGAGGACCATGGTGTTGGTAAAAAGGTGTCAACTAAAGGAGGTATTAGAGAAGATGAAGCCCTTAGGGTGTGGAGGAGGAGGTCAGACATGATATTAGTAGGTACTCAGCCATGAAGATCAGATTCGGCTCAAAGAGAAACTTTGCATCCTGTTGATCCTCTGAGAATCTTAGGAAGAGTAGGTCCCTAGTAATTGTCTGTTTTTATGGTTCCATAAATCTTCCCTGGTGGCTCCGATGGTAAAGAAGCTGCTTGCAATGAGGGAAACTTGAGTTTGGTCCCTGGATAGGGAAGATCCCCTGAGCGAGGGCATGGCAACCCACTCCAGTACTCTTGCCTGGAGAATCCCATGGACAGAGGAACCTGGTGGGCTACAGTCCATGGGATCACAAAGAGTCAGACACGACTGAGTGAATAACACTTTCACTCTTCCCTTTTTCAAGGTTCCATAAGCCTGTGTCTCAGTGAAGAGATCACCAGATCAGGGAGTGAAACAAAGAAAAGTCATATTTTCAGTGAAGCTATCTTTCAAAAATGAAAGTGAGAGACATTTTAAGATTAAAAACTGGGTGAATTTATTGCTAGGAGAGACATCTTACAAGAAACACACTGAAGGGAGTTCTTCATTCTGAAGGCAATTGCCCCAAATGGTCCACATAAAAAAAAGAAAAGGAAAGAGAGAGAGAGAAAAAAAAAAAGTGTTTGAGAAAGTTAATGGAGAAGAGAAAGTTAATGGAAAAGGAAATGGCAACCCACTTCAGTATTCTTGCCTGGAGAATCCCATGGACAGACGAGTCTTTGCACCCATGAGGTTGCAACTGAGTGATTTTCACTTTCACACCTGGAAGGACGCACATTGGGCGCTAAGCTGACCAGTATCTGGATGAGGCATAGGTGCAGGGGAGTGGTTCAGGTGGTAGGTGTAGGCCCACAACCTTGTTCCAAGAGGCCTGTGGCTTATGGCCTCTCCAGGTGGCGCTAGAGGTGAAGAACCTGCCTGCCAATGCAGGAGATGTAAGAAACTTGGGTTCGATCCCTGGGTTGGGAAGATTCCTTGGAGGAGGGAATGGCTACCCACTCCAGTATTCTAGCCTGGAGAGTCCCATGGACAGAGGAGCCTGGTGGGCTATATCCATAGGGTTGCAAAGAGCTGGACATGGTTGAAGTGACTCAGCTTGCACACATGTGGCTCATACTCTTTATTTATTTATTATTATTATTATTTTAAAATTTTTATTACTTTATTTTACTTTACAATACTGTATTGGTTTTGCCATACATTGACATGAATCTGCCCTGGAGTACATGAGTTCCCAGTCCTGAACCCCCTCCCACCTCCCACCTCATATCATCTCTCTGGATCATCCCCGTGCACCAGCCCCAAGCATCCTGTATCCTGTATCGAATATAGACTGGCGATTCATTTCTTACATGATAATATACATGTTTCAGTGCCATTCTCCCAAATCATCCCACCCTCTCCCTCTCCCTCAGAGTCCAAAAGTCCGTTCTATACATCTGTGTCTCTTTTGCTGTCTTGCATACAGGGGGCTTACTTCACTCTGTATAATCAGCTCCAGGAAAAGAAGAAGTAAAACTCTCACTGTTTGCAGATGACATGATCCTCTACATAGAAAACCCTAAAGACTCCACCAGAAAATTACTAGAACTAATCAATGAATATGGTAAAGTTATAGGATATAAAATCAACACACAGAAATCCCTTGCATTCCTATACACTAATAATGAGAAAGTAGAAAAAGAAATTAAGGAAACAATTCCATTCACCAGTGCAATGAAAAGAATAAAATACTTAGAAATATATCTACCTAAAGAAACTAAAGACCTATAAATAGAAAACTATAAAACACTGATGAAAGACATCAAAGAGGACACTAATAGATGGAGAAATATACCATGTTCATGGATCGGAAGAATCAGTATAGTGAAAATGAGTATGCTACCTAAAGCAATCTACAGATTCAATGCAATCCCTATCAAGCTACCAGTGGTATTTTTCACAGAACTAGAAGAAATAATTTCAAGATTTGTATGGAAATACAAAAGCCCTCGAATGGCCCATACCCTTTGGTACCAGCTTCTTGTGTTTTTTCCTGCCATTCTCTTTGAATGATAAGTTGTTTAGAGGTTTGATTCCTATGCTGAGGGAGGAAGAAGGAGAGATGTAGCAGGTTTGAAGGGAGAGGTTTCCTTTCAAGGATTTGGGGAGAAAATTTTGCTTAGTCAGGAGCAGCTCAGAGCAGAGTGAGCTGCAGCCTTGTCTGAAGGCATGTATGGGACGAGAAGGCTCCACAGAAGCTCAGCGTCCTAGGGTCCAAACCTCCCCTGAGATTGTGGGAAGCTGTGCAAGTGAGACCTTTAATCCTATTTCACTGACTGGACCTTGATGTTATGCACTTGCTCTGATCACAGGAGAGGAGGGGCTCTGCTTCTTTGTGTCCATTAATTTTCACTCCCAACATTTCTCTCTGTAGAAGCCTCAGCTAGGTTTGTAAGGTATTTTATCATTTATTTATTTTAGCTCACACCATGTGGTTTCTGGGATGTTAGTTTCCTGACTATGGATTGAACCTGGACCCTTCCCCGGTGGCTCAATAGTAAAAGAATCTGTCTTCAATGCAGGAGACATGGCTTTGATCCTTGAGTAGGAAAGGAACCCTGGAGAAGGAAATGGCAATCCACTCCAGCATTCTTTCCTGGAGAATCCCATGGACAGAGGAGCCTCAGTTCAGTTCAGTCACTCAGTCATGTCCAACTCTTTGCGACCCCATGAATCCCAGCATGCCAGGCCTCCCTGTCCATCACCAACTCCCGGAGTTCACTCAGACTCATGTCCATTGAGTTGGTGATGCCATCCAGCCATCTCATCCTCTGTCATCCCATTCTCCTCCTGCCCCCAATCCCTCCCAGCATCAGAGTCTTTTCCAATGAGTCAACTCTTCACATGAGGTGCAAAGTACTGGAGTTTCAGCTTTAGCGTCATTCCCTCCAAAGAAATCCCAGGGCTGATCTCCTTCAGAATGGACTGGTTGGATCTCCTTGCAGTCCAAGAGATTCTCAAAAGTCTTCTCCAACACCACAGTTCAAAAGCATCAAGTCTTCAGCGCTCAGGCCACAATCCATGGGGTCTGCAAGAGTAAGACATGACTTAGCGACTAAACAACAACAACCTCAGCAGTTAGAGCGTGGAGTCTTAACTACTGGACTGCCAGAGAATTTGCTGTGAGGTATTTTAAATACTCAGTGTAAATCATGCTTCCATCTAGATTCCCCCTAGAGTCCAGCAGGGAATAGTGTTGGGGAATGAAAGTGGAAAAAGTCAAAGTTAGTTGCTCAGTCAAGTATGACTCTTTGAGATCCCATGGACTGTAGCCCACCAGACTCCTCTGTCCGTGGAATTTTCCAGGCAAGAATACTGGGAGTGGGTTGCCATTTCCTTCTCCAGGGGATTTTTCAGACCAAGGGACTGAACCTGGGTTTCCTGCCTGGCAGGAAGATTCTTTACTGTTTGAGCCACCAAGGAATGGTTTTCTCCTTTAATCTATCAGGGAGAGATCCAGCATCAGATAATGTAACTTTGTGGGAAACTGAATTTAATCTAAACTTACTGAGGAATATTGAACCATGTGACCAACATATGTACTAGATGCATTGTCAGGAGGAAGCAAAGGAGGGACTGATAAAGAATCAGGAAGAGCAGACTAGAGTGAGCTTGACAAAGAATTAGGAAGAACAGGATGTATGATTGAATTTGATGTAAATATGTTTTAAGGATACCTAAGACTTGTTTATTATTTTATTGAGGTATAATTGACCTATAAGGGTTATATTGGTTGAAGTCATACAATTTGACATTTGTATACATTGCAATATGATCACTGCATAAATCTAGTTGACATCCTTCACAGTAGATAGCTACAAAAAGATTTTTCTTTCCTGTGATGAGGACTTCAAGATTCATTCTCTTAGCAACTTTAAAATATGTGAAAGTCTCTCAGTCGTGTCTGACTCTTCGTGACCCCATGGACTATACAGTCTGTGGAATTCTCCAGGGCCAAATACTGGGGTGGGTAGCCTTTCCCTTCTCCAGGGGATCTTCCCAACCCAGGGATCGAACCCAGGTCTCCCGCATTGCAGGCAGATTCTTTACCAGCTGAGCCACAAGGGAAATATTAAAATATGTAACACAATATTAATTAACTACAGTCACCATTCTGTATATTCCATCGCCATGACTTACTTATTTTAAAACTGGAACTTGCACTTGTGTTAGTCAGTTATGGCAAGACACACAGGCATGGGAATTAGTGCCATAGAGGAAGTGTTTACTCATGTTTCCCCAGAAACAGGAGGCATGGTTTGCCACACAGAGCCACATGGGCAAGCAGCAGCATCAATCAGGAGATAGAAGGAGAGAGAACACATGAGCAAGAGTTTCTAATGTGGTCTCTGTGAGAAGGAACAGGCTTAGCAGTGGTTAATTTGAATAATTTTGGCAGGCTCTGGAGCATAAGGGCTTTCCCTAGTTGTCTGGTACCTGGCTTGGCAGGTAGATAGTGGCTTGAGGTATAGGAGCTAGACAAAAGAGGCTATTGGGGTTATGGTGGGTTTACGTATGAAAAGCATGCTTTTGGGTAAGTTGTTTGCTGTCTCCAGGAATTGGCTAGTCTCTCCAGGATCAGCAATAGGTGTCAAAACACCAGAAAATAAAGAAAATAAAAAGAAGTGAATAATACAAAATACCACTGCAAATGCAGTAGTCTTTTTTTTTTTTTTTTTCCAGTACTCATGTATGGATGTGAGAATTGGACTATAAAGAAAGCTAAGTGCTGAAGAATTGATGTGTTTCAACTATGGTGTTGGAGAAGACTCTTGAGAGTCCCTTGGACTGTTAAGGAGATCAAACCAGTTAATCCTAAAAGAAATCAGTCCTGAATACTCATTGGAAGGACTGATGCTAAAGCTGAAACTCCAGTACTTTGGTCACCTGATGCGAAGAACTGACTCATTGGAAGAGACCTTGATGCTGTGAAAGATTGAAGGCAGGAGGAGAAGGGGATGACAGAGGATGAGATGGTTGGATGGTATCACCAGCTTAATGGACATGAGTTTGAGCAAGCTCCGGGAGTTGGTGATGGACAGGGAAGCCTGGGGTGCTGCAGTCCATGGAATTATATTTTAGAAAATATTAAATAGAACACGAATCTGGTAGTTGCATAGGAGCCAGAAATATTGTTCAAAAATAAGATGATATTATTATTATGTTGACCTCAAAAGTAGGTACTTAGAAAATGCCATTTTGATGATATATGGATCTCAAGTAGGTCATCCAAATTGAAAAATTCATTTTGTTAAAAAAAGGTTTCATCACAAAAAGCAAAAGAGGATTATAAAAGCCCCTTAACATAATAGTATATGTACCAAAGTATATTTATCTATCTATCTAACACTTAGCAATCATATAGCAGTTTAACTTTGCAAAGTATTTTTGTATCCCTTATCACAACATTTTTAACATTTTATTGTGAAATATAATGTGAATACTGTTCATGAGGTTCTCAAGGCAAGAATACTGAAGTGGTTTGCCATTCCCTTCTCCAAACAGTTGGTAACCTCCTTGCTGAGGAGACCAAAGGGATTGAACACGAGATTGAACCTGTGATTTTGGTACCAACCATGCTCTGAGTTAACTGGCTCTTGACAGTCAATCCTAAAGGAATTCAACCCTGAGTATTTACTGGAAGAACTGATGCTGAAGCTCCAATACTTTGGCCACCTGGCACAAAGAGCTGACTCATTGGAAAAGACCCTGATGCTGGGAAAGATTGAAGGCAGGATAATAGGATGGCAGAGGATGAAATAGTTGGATGGGATCACTGACGCAATGGACATGAGTCTGAGCAAACTCTGGGAGACAGAGAAAGACAGGGGAGCCTGACGTGTGACCATGGGGTTGCAAAGAGTTGAACATGACTTAGTGACTGAACAATAACAATAATGCAAAATAAAAAAAATGCATTGACATAAATGTAATGGGTATTTATTCAATGGGTAATTATTAATACATAATGAATGTTTATATGTCTGCAATCCAGGAATAGCAAAAGATGCTTGTTCTAGACCCAGAAGCCTCCACATGTTCCTCTCTCATCACATAGTTTAAATCTCTAGTTATCTATTATCATGAATTTTTGATCATCATTTACTGATTTTCTTTACTGTTTTCTACCCCTGTGTATATCCATAAACAATATAATTTAGTTTTGTCATTAAGAGCTCCATTATGTATAATTTACATAAATGCCTTTGTTTTATTTTACTTTTAACGACTATTGTCTTTATTCCAAAAACAAAATGAACATTTGTCTTATAAGTTAAATAAGACAATACTCTTTAACTGCACTTAAGCAATAAAATCAACATTGATTGCCAATAAAAATTAAAAAAATTAAAATAACTCAAAAAATTTAAAGAGTTTTTCTGGATAAGTTTAATTTATTTTTTCATTATATTTTTATAGATAATGAATATTTTCATATATTTTTTTCATTATGTTTTCTTGCATTAAAATTTTTTATATTTTTTATATGTTTTACAATGTTGTGTTAATTTCTACTGTGAGTGAAGTGAAAGTCGCTGAGTCATGTCCGACTCTTTGCGATTCCATGGACTGTAGCCCACCAGGCACCTCTATCCATGGAATTCTCCAGGCAAGAATGCTAGAGTGGGTTGCCATTTCCTTCTCCAAGTTTCTATTACACAGCAAAGTGAATCAGCTATGCACATAGCCCTTAGTTCATTCATGGGTTAGTCATGTTTTTGATGGCACCGGGTCTTTGTTGCTGGGCACAGGCTTTCTCTAGGGGCTGCACACAGGGGCTCCTCTCTAGCTGTGGTGCATGGGCTTCTCATCGCAGTGGTTTCTCCTATGGTAGAGCACAGGCTCTAGGTCCACAGGCTTCAGCAGTTGCAGGACATGGGCTCAGCATTTTCAGCTCCCAGGCTCTAGAAAACAGCTCAGGAATGGTGTCCCATGGACTTAGTTACTCGTAGAATCTTCTCAGACCAGGGATCAAACCTGTGTCCCCTGCCCCGGCGGGCAGATTCCTATCCACTGCGCCCCCAGGGACGTCCAGCCCTTATTTTAAATTATATATTTTAATGAATTTGGCACCACAATTAAGACAGAACATTTCCAATACGTCTATAAATTTCTCAATGGATTTAATTCTGGGTTATTTTGTGTTTTAATCACTTGGGTATCCACTGCCTCTTGCACTCAGGTTCCAGGTCCCTCCATTTATTATAATAATTGCTCATCAGCCATCTAGAGATCCTGGGCCCCATGCTGAGCCAGGAAGTAAGGGAAATGTAGAAGAGCTGGGGAAGCCGGTATGTGTGTGTGTGTTTCCTTTCAAGGGCGGAGTGGTGTTGCCCAGCACAACCCTGAGGGGTGGGGGCATCTCAGAGCTGAGTAATCTGAAACCATGGCTGAAGCCCGAGACTATAGAGATCCCAGGGATCCTACAGCATTGAGAGCCAGCCTCCATGCTGTTGGGGGAAACTGGTGAGTTAAGGAGCGGAGACCGGGAGCCCTTTTCCATACCACCAAGAGCTGGGTGCTGGGCTGTACCAACACCCTAACCACAGGTCTGAGGAAAAGAATGCTTGCAGTTTGAACTTTCCTGAGGTCCTTTCCTTACCTCACCTCATCAGCCTTCACCCTCATGACCCTTCATCCTGAAATAATGGATTTCTTTTCCTAGCCTTTCCTGAGTTTTCAACATCAAGTTGGTTTAGTATGAAACCCAGAATACTACCACGGATATGGTGATTTCCCCCAGCTGATCTAACAGTACATTTAGCCATCTGAGCAAGAGAGTGTATGTCCCTGGAAGAAGGAGAAGGAGGCTGACCTGCTTTCCCTCCAGGGCAATGGGGACATAAGTCCCAGGACAAGACCTGGAAGCATCTCTGCCTTGCTGTGTCCCTGATCCTGCTTCTCAAGGTTATTATCCTTAGCATGGTCCTCACCAAAGGACTGGGCCACGTGAGACAGGGTGGCTCTAGACAAACAGGTGCAGCAGCTCCTTACCTGCAGAAGTGGGTCCACAGGGCTGGCACCGCAGTGGCTGGTCTGTGTCCCTGGGGGAATGACAATGGTGACAGAAAGGAGCTGATCTCCTCACTAGCCTCAAAGGCATTTGAGGATCTGCATTGGCTAAAGAGGAAGTGAGAGTTGGCCTAAGTCATTAATGAGTGTCTTTCCAAAGCTCACCCAACTAGAACCCCAGATTCCCTACTGACTTTGTATAGAGAATTGACTTTGCAGTCAGATATGCTTGAATAAAATCATTTGCCGTGATGTTCACTAGCTGGTTGCCTTGCTGCTGCTGCTGTTGCTAAGCCGCTTCAATTATGTCCGACTCTGTGTGATCCCATAGATGGCCTCCTACTAGGCTCCCCCGTCCCTGGGATTCTCCAGGCAAGAATACTGGAGTGGGTTGCCGTTTCCTTCTCCAATGCATGAAAATGAAAAGTGAAAGTGAAGCTGCTCAGTCGTGTCCGACTCTTAGTGACCTCATGGACTGCAGTCTACCAGGCTCCTCCTTACATGGGATTTTCCAGGCAAGAGTACTGGAGTGGGGTGCCATTGCCTTCTCCAGCTGGTTGCCTTAGACAAGGGCATTTATCTTTCTGAGTCTAGCTTTTCTTATCTGAAAAATGGGTGGGGCATTTCAGAGCCTCAGGGTGCCTTGTCCTGGGACTGGGAGAAAGTCTTGGTCCTTTGGGTTTGAGGAAAAGAGAGAGACCCCAGGGAGGTTCTGGGGGTCTGGAACATGGTGCTTGTACCTCTCCTCAGTCTTTATTTTTATTTTTTAACTTTTAATTGGAGGATAATTGCTTTACAAAGTTGTGTTGGTTTGTGCCATACAACCAAGCAAATCAGGCATAAGTATATATATACATCCTTTCCCTCCTGAGCCTCCCTCCCACCATCCTCCCGTCCCATCTCTCTAGGTCATCACAGAGCTGGGGCTGGGCTCTCTGTATTATACAGCAGCTTCCCACTAGCTAGCTATTTTACACACAATAGTGTATATCTCTTGATTTGTCTCCTCCCCCTGCTGTGTCTACAAGTCTATTCCCTACATCTGTGTCTCTGTTCTTGTCCTGCAAACAGGTTCATCAGTACCATTTTTCTAGATTCCATATATATGCGTTAATATACAATATTTATTTTTCTCTTTCTGGCTGACTTCACTCTGTAAAACAGGCTCTAGGTTCATCCACCTCAGTTCAGCTGACTCACATATGTCCCTTTTTATGGCTGAGTAATATTCCATCGTATATATTCTCTTTAGTCTTGAAGATGACCAAGCAGGTGCAGGAGGAAGTCTGTCAACTGAATGAAAAAGGTAAACGTGGGTCTAAAGGGTTGGTTCTTCCCAGGAATGCAAAATACATCCTCTCTCTCTGCCAAGACATTCACCAGCCCTTCTTCTTTGGGGTTCCCAGTGACACAGGGACTGGCTGATGCCGGACATGACCGGGACTTCATTAGGGGTGAGATATTCCATCAAATGAAAGCTGTGGTTACAGGCAATGGTGAGGAGTGGAGGGAAAGGGAAGAGGCTGTGCCGCAGTGGGCCTCAGAGGGGTACCCCATCAAAGGTTTCTCTGATCCATTTACAAAGTAGGGATGACATGGTTAGACCATGTCTGTAGTGGAGGGCTTTCAGAAAAGCAAGGCTTTTGAGATACCCTGTCCTGGTCTGGGCTTAGGATCATGGAGCTTTCACTTAACCTCTTGGAGCCTCAGTTTCCTCAGCTGTAAAATTGGGGGAAATTAAGAGTATCTTCTTCAGGAGTGGTTGTCAGGATCCAGAGGCTCCACTTTTAATCTCCACACCTCATATGCCACAAGACATGGTTGGTTTTTATCTGCATTTAAAAAGTACCCAGTGCTCAGTTGCTCGGTCATGTCTGACCTGTGTCTGACTCTTTGCGACCCTGTGGACTGTAGCCTTACAGGTTCCTCTGTCCATGGGATTCCCCAGACCAGAATACTGGAGTGGGTTGCCAAGCCCCCGTAGGGGATCTTCCCACCTCAGGGATTGAACTTGTGTCTCTTGCACTGGCAGGTGCATTCTTTACCACGAGAGCCACCTGTGAAGTACTCAGAGGGTTTGCTACACTACAGAGTCTTGGGTCCCAAACAACTCTATTGGATTGGATTCTGGAGGGGGTGTCCTGGGTGCTATGTATTCTTTTCAAAGCTTCATTTTATTTATTTACTTGCCATGCTGTGTGGCTTGTGGGATTTTAGTTCCCCTACCAGAGATAGAACCCATGCTCCCTGCAGAGGAAGCATGGAATCCTGACCACTGGACGACCAGGGAATCCTTGGTACTGCCTATTTTTTTAAATATAACTTTTGCATGGGTGGATGAGATACACTGGGCTTCCCTGGTGGCTCATTGGTAAAGAATCCACCTGCAGTGCAGGAGCCCCAGAAGATGGCAGTTTGATCCCTGGGTCGGGAAGATCAATACATTTTAGCCAGAAGGTGAATCCACAAATATGAAATCCATAAGCAATGTGGATAAAGTGGCATTGACATATTACACTATCATGTGTAAAATAGATAGTGGAAAGCCACTGTATAACATAGAGAGCCCAGTCTGGCACTCTGTGATGACCTAGAGGGTTGGGGTGGGGGTGGAGTGGAAGGCAGGCTCAAGGGAGAGGAGGTGTTTTTATATATATATATATATATATAGTTGTGACTGATCCGCTACTTTCTCAATTCATCCCACCCACTCCTTCCCCTACTGGGTTCACAAGTGTGTTCTCTATGTCTGTGTCTTCATTCCTTCCCCCCAGTAGATCCATCAGTGCCATTTTCTTAGATTCCATGTATATGCTTTGATATACTATACTTGTTTTTCTCTCTGACTTACTTCACTCTGTGTAACAAGCTCTAGGTTCATCCACCTCACTGCAACTGACTCAAAGTTGTTCCTTTTTATGGCTGAATAATATTCTACTGTATATATGTGCCACAATTTCTTTATCCATCCATCAGTGGACATTTAGATTGCTCCTATGTCCTACGGTTCCCTGGTGGTGGTGTGGCTAGGTACTACACGATATTGAATATAGTTCCCTCTGCTATAACAGGAGGACCCTGTTGTTTATTCATCCTATATATAATAGTTGGCATTTACTAATCCCAAACCCCGGTATATCCCTCCCCCAGTCCCCTCCCCACTGACAACTGCAGCTCTATTCCCTGTGTCTATGAGTCTGTTTAACAGATACGTTTTTGTCATATTTTATATTCCACATGTACGTGATATCATATTATTTGTCTTTCTTTTTCTAACTTACTTCACTTAGCATGATGGTCTCTAGGTCCATCCAGATTGCTGTAAATGACATTATTTCATTCTTTTTTGTGGCTGAGTAGTATTCCGTTGTACATGCATATCACATCTTTGTCCATTCAGAGCATGTTTATGTTGTTTCCAGTTTACTTTTAAAATTTTAATTCTGTAAGAGCAGAGTTGCTTGCACTCAGTACTGTTACATTTGGGGGCTGGATCAGTCTCTGTAATAGTGAACTGTCCTGAGTCTTATAGGGTGCTTGGCAACATCGCTGGCTTTGACTCACCAGTTGTGACAAATAAAAAATGTCTCTGGATGCTGCCCAATATCCCCTTGGGGACAGAATTTTCTCTGATTGAGAACCACTGGTCTAAAGTCTGAGCAAATAAAGTACATCAACATATGCTGACTTTGCTCATGCCTCTCTGCTCACAGAATCCTGCCAGGACTGTCCCCTGAATTGGATGGCCTTTCAGGGCTCCTGATACTTTTTCTCCTCGGACAGCCTCACTTGGACCCAGGCTAATGATGCTTGTGCCCAGAAGCAAGCTCACCTGGTTATCATCAATAGCCAAGCAGAACAGATGTGAAAGAGAAAGGCAGACACTTAACAAGGTTGGGGAGTGATTCTAAAATAATTTGGGGGTTCATTTCCCTGTCCCCTTTGGACACACAATACTCCTAGTGTGGTCTTAAAGACCTGCCTCATTTTGCCTGAGGGCTTCCCTGGCTCAGATGGTAAAGAATCTGCCTGCAGTGCAGGGGACCCGGGTTTGCTCCTTGAGTCAGGAAGATCCTCTGGGGAAGGGAATGACACCTCACTCCAGTATGCTTGCCTGTGAAATCCCATGGACAGAGGATCCTGGTGGGCTACAGTCCATGGGGTCACAAGAGTCAGACATGACTGAATGACTAACACACACACACACACACACACACACACACACACTTTGCCTGAACTCAACCTCACTGCTCTGATATGCAGGGTATGGACTCTGTGTACTGAGTCCTGTCCCCAGGCTCTGAGTCACATGGATTCCCCTACTTGGCATGCCCTTCCTCTTGTTGTCTGCGTGGAGAACTCTTACTCACCTGTTAAAACCCCAATATGGACATCCCTTCCTCCCTATCTTCTGGTGACATCATCAGAGGCCTTCTTCCTAGCACTTCATGTTGTATTGAGGTGTCTTGATCATGAGTCTGGGGGTGGGTTTAATAATCTCTGTGTCTCTGAGACCAGGAAAAAGGCTTGGCCCAAGTAGGGCATCAAGAATATTCTTTGAATTGAGTTTTCAGCCAGAAATATTCCTACTGCCTTCAGGTCAAATCCCTTGCTTTGACATGCACTATTCTTAAGGAGAACTCTCACAATATTTATCCAGTGTTTCTTTCTGGGGGTTCATGCCTCACACAATTTACTCTTCTTTAAAAATTAATTAATTATATTTAGTTTTTGTTGCACTGGGTCTTTGCTGCTGTGCATGAGATTTCTTCAGTTGCAATGAATGAGAACTCCTCATTGTGATGGCTTCTGCTGTTGCGGACTACAGGCTGTAGGCATGGTTTCATTAGTTAAGGCATAGGTTCAGGAGTTGTGGTTCATGAGGCTGCAGAGTGTGCAGGCTTCTGTGGCTGCAGCATGTGGGCTCAGGAGCTGTGGCTCACTAGCTGTTGAGCTTGGGCTCAGGAGTTGTGGTGCACGGGCTTTGTTGCCCCTTGGCATGTGGAATCTTCCTGAACCAGGAAATGAACCCATTTCCTCTGCATTGGCAAGTGGATTCCTATCCACTGTGTCACCAAGAGAGTCCCAGTTGACTCTTTTGATCTTGAGAATACACTAGGAGGTGAAGACTTGATACTTTCCTTTGTACGGATGGGGAAACCAAGGGATGGGTAACTTGTCTGAGGCCATATGACAAGCATACAGTGGGTCTGGAGTTTGGAGTCAGGATGGAAGGCGATGCTCTTTGGGGCTGCAACTGTCTGTCTGCCCACCTGTGGGTTCCTCTTCACTTTAGCCCTCCTCAAACCCCTGGACCTCCATCCTTTCAGCTTTGATGCAATCCCACCTGTCGAACGTGCCTTTTCCCATCGAGGACTTCCTGATATCAGCTGGACAGGTGACATACTGGATAGGCCTCTTCCAAGGCCAGGAAGATGCCCCCAGGTGGACTGATGGTTAAGCCCCCACCTACACGTGAGTCTCCCTGTCTGGGATGCAGTTTCCCTCTGCCACACAAAACAGTCTCCCTCTGAGAGACTGGAGGACTTTCAAGGAGTGAGTTTATGATTACAATTATTCTCCTTTCATTCATTCACAATTATGAGATCACCTGCAGCAGCTCCGAACCACCTGACATCCTTTCTATTATATCAGCTATTGTTATTCTGTTACTCAAAAATAGTTTTCTCAGTTTAAATGCTTGAGAAACAGTAGATTTAATGCTGGTCTGGTTTCTTTGTTGCAGAACTTCTCAGAGCCCCTAGTGTGCTGAGATGTGAAGTGGGCCTACTCATGAGTATAACAGTGTGTGTTCAGTTGCTGAGTTGTATCTGATTTTTTGCGACCCCATGGACTGCAACATGCCAGGCTTCCCTGTCCTTCACTGTCTCCCGGAGTTTGTTCAAATTCATGTTCATTGAGTCAGTGATGCTATCTAACCATCTCATCCTCTGCTGCCCACTTCTTTTGCCTTCAATCTTTCCCAGCATTGGTCTTTTACAATGAGTCAGCTGTTTGCATCAGGTGGCCAGAGCATTGGAACTTCAGCTTCAGCATCGATCCTTCCAATGAATATTCCTTTAGGATTAACTGGTTTGAGCTCCTTGCAGTCCACGTATAACAATGTAGCATTTGCCAGCTGTATGAGTTTTCTGTGATTACTGTAACAAAGCACCAGAAACCAGGTGACTACAAACAATAGAAATTTATTCTCTCACAGTTCTAGAGGCTGCTGCTGCTAAGTCACTTCAGTGGTGTCCGACTCTGTGCGACCCCATAGACGGCAGCCCACCAGGCTCCCCCGTCCCTGGGATTCTCCAGGCAAGAGCACTGGAGTGGGTTGCCATTTCCTTCTCCAACGCATGAAAGTGAAAAGTGAAAGTGAAGTCGCTCAGTCGTGTCCAACTCTTAGCGATCCCGTGGACTGCAGCCTACCAGGCTCCTCCGTCCATGGGATTTTCCAGGCAAGAGTACTGGAGTGGGGTGCCATTGTCTTCTCCGCTAGGAGTCCCAAATAAACGTGTTGGTAGGACTCCATTGCCTGCAGCGCTTCTAGGGTAGAATCCTTCCTTACCTCTTTCAGTTTCTGGTGGCTACAGGTGTTCTTGGCTTGTGGCCTCATCACCCCAGTCTGTGCCTCCATCTTCACATGGCCTTCTTTGTATATGTATCTCCTTTTCTCCTTACACGGATACTTGTCCTTGGATTTAGGGCTCATTCAATTCAAAATGATCTCAAGCTCTTTCACTTAATTGCATCTTCAGTTCAGTTCGGTTCAGTTGCTCAGTCGTGTCCAGCTCTTTGCGACGCCATGGACTGCAGCACGCCAGGTTTTCCTGTCTGTCACCAACTCCCAGAGCTTACTCAAACTCATGCCCACTGAGTTGGTGAAGCCATCCAACTGTTTCATCCTCTGTTGTCTCATTCTTCTCCTTCTGCCTTCAATCTTTAAAAGATGCTTGAAAGACCCAGCATCAGGGTCTTTTCAAATGAGTCAGTTCTTCGCATCAGGTGGATACGAAGATCAGGCTGCATCTTAAAAAGTGGTTTTCCTATGTAAGGTCACATTCATAGGTACCAGGGACTAGGATGTAGGCATATCTTTTCTTTCTTTTTTTTTGAACTTTTAATTTAGTATTGGGGTATAGCTGACTAACAATGTTGTGATAATTTCAGGTGGACAGTGAAGGGACTCAGCCATATGTATACATGTACCCATTCTGCCCCCAAACCCCCTCCCATCCAGGCTGCCACATAACACTGAGCAGAGTTCCATGTGCTTCCTTGGTTCCAAGGACCAATGGGTCCTTGTTGGTTATCCATTTTAGATATAACAGTGTGTACATGTCCATCCCAAACTTCCTAACTATCCCTTTCCCCAGTAACAATAAGTTCATTTTCTAAGTCTGTCTCTTTCTGCTTTGTAAGTATGCTCATTTGTATGATTTCATTTTAGAGTCCACATATAAGACATATCATATAACATTTCACCTTCTCTGTCTGACTTACTTTATTTAGTATGACAATCTCTAGGTCCATTCATGTTGTTGCAAATGGCAATATTTCATTCGTTTTAATGGCTGAGTAATACACCATTGGCTTGTATATATGTATCACATTGTATATATGTATCACATCTTCTTTAGCTCTCTGCTGATGGACATTTAGTTTGCTTTCATGTCTTGGCTATTATAAACAGTGCTGCAGTGAACATTTAGATGCATGTATCCTTTCAAATTATGTTTTTCTCCAGATATAGGCATATATTTTTCTTGGAGACCAAATTGAGCCCACTGTACCTTCCCAGCATTTACCCGTATCCTCACCTTCTTTGTATTTACTTGTGATGTTTCCTTCTGCTGACTCCCGTTCTTCTGTCTGTATGGGTCCCAGCCCAAGGCAGAGGTCATCTCCATGGTAAACTCTGAGCTGTCCAAGCACTTGTTGTATACTTTACAGGCACCAGCCATCACCTTTTCAACATACTCCATTTTTGCAAAAGAGGAAAACAGAGCTCAGAGACATTGAGACAGTTGCTGTGGTCACATAGATAAGTGACCTGAACTAGAATTTGAATGTGGTCTGTCTGACTTCAGGGTGAGACGGACCTCAGAGTAAGAGAGAGAGTTAGTGGGATGGGACAGTCAGAGAAGGTGGCCAAGAAGCTTGGAGACCCTCACCTTCTCTGAAGACCATTGTTTATTGTCACTTCTGTTTGAGCTCAGTGTCTCCACTTAGAGAAAAGAAAAAAAAAAATAGGAAGGGGTTGACCAGATGGCTACTGTAAGATGGCCTCAATAAATAACTTCTACTGGGGAGCTGTAAGAGCCTCAGGGCCAAACCCTCACACACAGAGGGAAGGGCTGAGGAACTCCAGGACCTAACCCAACTTCTGAAGGATTTGGTGGGCTTCTCTCTACAGGAACTGGGATTCCAATGAACTGCACAATAATGGAACTGTCCCTGCCTGAATGATGATGCTCCACCATGGGCACTGGGGTGACTTCTCTTGCAAATCAGAATCCCTTGCTTTCATCTGTGAGAAGTGGCAGAGTTGCTGACTTAGGCCCCTCCACTCCACTCCTCAGGACTGATTTAGACTCCTTGCAATGCTTCCTCAACCCTCCATCCCTGTCCTCTCTGGCTACTGAGATCCCAGAGGCAACAATAAAGATATTTCTCCAAAGTCAAGGTTCCTTGTCTTGGCACAAGATCTGCTCACTCTTTATCTCCTCTCCTAATTTCTGCTGAATAGAAGAAATTCTCCAGGAGCAATCTCAGGCCCATCTCTATAGGAAGGTTTTAATGATCACCCCCACGAAATCCAGATTTGGCCATGTTCTTGCTTGAGAAATAGGAATTATGGGAATTTCCATGTGCCACTGCTAAGGAGTCTTGAGAGTCTTGTGTGTGTGTTTTTAATCTTTGTTTTGCTCTTGACACAAGACCAGCTCTTCCTAGAGAGGGGTCACTCCNTTCCATGTGCCACTGCTAAGGAGTCTTGAGAGTCTTGTGTGTGTGTTTTTAATCTTTGTTTTGCTCTTGACACAAGACCAGCTCTTCCTAGAGAGGGGTCACTCCAACCTTGGTCCTGCAGTGAAGACCCTCTCAGGAAAAGCTTCTGCTGAGCCATGATGAACATTGACATGACCAAGAAATGAAGCTTTGTGGTTGTCAGTCACTAAGATTTTGATGTCACTACCTGTTACTACAGCATATTTAACTTAAGCTGACTGATCTAGGGGACCAAGTTTCATTTCATAAAATGCCCAGACCTGGAGGTTTCTTCTGACATTAAAAAACCTGATGCTTGTGGGTCAGGGGTGACTGTATAAGAAATAAAAACTTAAAGTGGTCCATTTTCAAGGACAACTAGCCTAGAATGATAGCCTGCTGATGTGATAGCTGTCAGGATACTTGCGTGGGAAAATCCAAACAGAGAGTAATGAATCCAGGTGATTTCCTCAAAAGATTGTTAACCCTGTAGTACTCAGTCAGTGAGGGACTGGGGGAGGGACTTGGGTGCTGAGTGGATAAATACCCCATTGTAACGACTCTGGGTGAGGCTGCCCACCAGACACTGGATCTTGCAAGATGGTTATTAAAGGCTCACTTCTTTCTGCTCTTCATGTCTCTAAGTCCATCCCTTGGATTTGGGCCAGTGGGCTTTATTTCCCACAGCTGGGCCCCTCAGATTCATTTAGCATTACCACGAGCTTAGCCAGCCCTCCATCTTCCTTTTCAGTCTCTCCTAGGGTCCAAGCTCCTCTCTGGTTCCCAGGGAGATTGTTCTANACTACCTGTTACTACAGCATATTTAACTTAAGCTGACTGATCTAGGGGACCAAGTTTCATTTCATAAAATACCCAGACCTGGAGGTTTCTTCTGACATTAAAAAACCTGACGCTTGTGGGTCAGGGGTGACTGTATAAGAAATAAAAACTTAAAGTGATCCATTTTCAAGGACAACTAGCCTAGAGTGATAGCCTGCTGATGTGATAGCTGTCAGGATACTTGCGTGGGAAAATCCAAACAGAGAATAATGAATCCAGGTAATTTCCTCAAAAGATTGTTAACCCTGTAGTACTCAGTCAGTGAGGGACTGGGGGAGGGACTTGTGTGCTGAGTGGATAAACACCCCATTGTAACGACTCTGGGTGAGGCTGCCCACCAGACACCAGATCTTGCAAGATGGTTATTAAAGGCTTGCTTCTTTCTGGCTTCATGTCTCTAAGTCCATCCCTTGGATTTGGGCCAGTGGGCTTTATTTCCCACAGCGGGGCCCCTCAGATTCATTTAGCATTACCACGAGCTTAGCCAGCCCCTCCATCTTCCTTTTCAGTCTCTCCTAGGGTCCAAGCTCCTCTCTGGTTCCCAGGGAGATTGTTCTAAGACATCTCCAAAGCCCCATTCCCAGTCTGGCCACTTTTCTTTCTCTATATCCTTCATACCTCCATGCATTTGCTCCTGTGGTTTCCTCTGTCTGGAATGCTTTCCCTGCTCCTAGCTTCTCTTGGTACATCTCCTCATTCTTCCTTAGGTCCATCTAAACTAGGACCATCTGCCTGGGTTACTTGGAGTCTTACACTCGCCTTCTTCTCTCACAGTACTTTATTAACTTTGTGATTTTGATCTACACCAGGTAGGTGCAGTTGCTCTACAATCTATTTTAAAAAAATCTTCAATCCTTCAATGTGACCTCTATCCCATTAAAAAAACTTTTAACCTTTTAATTATGCATGGCTTTCTTCTGTTAATTCTAAAACATATGACAGTTTCCTCCACATTAGCAAGCCTGGGCTCTTGAAGCCAAGACCCGTTGGAGGTGTAAGCATCTGGCATAGGGATTAGGCGTGACTCTTCCTTAGACCTGGCCCAGACTCACTTATATACAAGGCTAGTGTATCACTCATGGCTATATAGTCATGGTACAACAAAGTTAGGATCTGTAGGAACAACTTTTCTTCAGCAAATGTAAGTTTGAATGAGCTAAAATGGCAATTGGGTTTGGTCCTGGCTCTTTCTCTTTAGAAGCTGAAATTGCGTGAGGATGGATGTGGTGTGTGCTTATATCCATGCTGTGGAGAGGAGAAGACATAAAATACAATACTCTTCAAGGATCTTGGAAAAGAGCTGTCAGAAACTAAGAGTGGCTGCTTGCTTCTTTTGGGAAGTTTAGCTTAAAGTAAGCTACTGACAAAGATGCAATTTCTAGGCTGACCAGAGGCCCTGCAATGATTCAGTGAAATGGGTCAAACTCTATGCTTTCTTTTCAAAAAAAATTTTTTTTAATTTTTATTTTTTTTTAGTTTGTTTTGCTTTACAATACTGTACTTATTTTGCCATACATTGACATAAATCAGCCATAAGTGTATCAAAAATTTTTTAAGATTTATTTATTTTTGGTTGTGGTGAACCATTTACCACAGATTAGGACCTGAACCCATGTGCTGGGGCTCAAACCCAGCCAAAAGTTTGGGACTTGAACCAGCCTCAAACCCCCCCAGTCAAAACCCTGCTTGGGACTCGAACCCAGCCAAAACATTGCTTGGGACTCGAACCCATGTGGCTGAGAGAAAGAATTTGCCCTGGTTAGCTTTTATAGGCTGAGTAATTTCATATGCTAGTGAGTGGGAGGATTATTCCAACTATTTTTGGGAAGTGGTGGAGATTTTCAGGATTTGAGCCATGCCCACTCCTTGGCTTTTAACAGTGTCTTGGAACTGTCATGGCACCTCTGGGTGTGTCCTTTCACTTGCTGATTGAAGATCAAGGTCTAGTTTTGTCTGCCCTCTTGGTCCCATTTGATTATAATTGGTTTATGTTGGGTCCTATGTCTTGATTCATGGACCTGACATTTCAGGTTCCTGTGCAATGTTGCTCTTTACATCATCGGACCTGGCTTCTATCACCAGTCACATCCACAGCTGGGTTTTGTTTTTGCTTTGGCTCCATTCCTTCATTCTTTCTGGAGTTATTTTTCCACTGACCTCCAGCAGCATATTGGGCACCTACTGGCCTGGGGAGTTCCTCTTTCCGTATCCTATCATTCTGCCTTTTCATACTGTTCATGGGGTTCTCAAAGCACGAATACTGAAGTGGTTTGCCATTCCCTTCTCCAGCAGACCACATTCTGTCAGACCTCTCCACCTTGACCCACCCATCTTGGGTTGCCCCGGGGGCAGGCTTAGTTTCATTGAGTTAGACAAGGCTGTGGTCCTAGTGTGATTAGATTGACTAGTTTTCTGTGAGTATGGTTTCAGTGTGTCTGCCCTCTGATGCCCTCTTGCAACACCTACCATCTTACTTGTGTTTCTCTTACAATGGGCATGGGGTATCTCTTCATGGCTGCTCCAGCAAAGCACAGCTGCTGCTCCTTACCTTGGATGAGGGGTATCTCCTCACCCTTCCTAACCTTCAGTGAGGGATAGCTCCTCTAGGCCCTCCGGCTCCTTGGACGTGGGGTTGCTTCTCCCAGCCGCCGTCCCTGGCCTCGGGTGTGGGTTGCTCCTCCCAGCCACCACTCCTGGCCTTGGACACAGGGTGGCTCCTTTCGGCCATCGCCTCAGACTTCAGATGTAGGATAGCTCCTCCAGCTGCCGCCCCTGACCTCGGACGTGGGAGAGCTCCTCTTGGCTGTTCCTGGGCCATCCCAGCCTGGCACTCTCTTGGCGCACCAAGCACAGGTGGCTGCGACTGGTGCACTAAGCGTAGCCAAGAGGAGCTATCCAGCGTCCAAGGAAGAGATGGCCAGAGTGAACGTCGACATTCTAGGAATCAGCGAACTAAAATGGACTGGAATGTGTGAATTTAACTCAGATNTGGGCATGGGGTATCTCTTCATGGCTGCTCCAGCAAAGCACAGCCGCTGCTCCTTACCTTGGATGAGGGGCATCTCCTCACCGCCGTCCTTCCTAACCTTCAGTGAGGAATAGCTCCTCTAGGCCCTCCGGCTCCTTGGACGTGGGGTTGCTTCTTCCAGCTGCCGTCCCTGGCCTCGGGTGTGGGTTGCTCCTCCCGGCCACCACTCCTGGCCTAGGATGCAGGGTGGCTCCTCTCGGCCATCGCCTCAGACTTCAGATGCAGGATAACTCCTCCAGCTGCCGCCCTGACCTTGGACGTGGGAGAGCTCCTCTTGGCTGTTCCTGCACCGTCCCAGCCTGGCACTCTCTTGGCGCACCAAGCACAGGTGGCTGCGACCGGTGCACTAAGCGTGGCCAAGAGGAGCTATCCAATGTCCAAGGAAGAGATGGCCAGAGTGAACGTTGACATCCCTCAGAAGAAATAGAGTAGCCATCATGATCAATAAAAGAGTCTGAAATGCAATACTTGGATGCAATCTCAAAACCGACAGAATGATCTCTGTTTGTTTCCAAGGCAACCATTCAATATCATGGTTATCTAAGTCTATGCCCCAACCAGTAACGCTGAGGAAGCTGAAGTTGAATGGTTCTATGAAGACCTACAAGGCCTTTTAGAACTAATACTCAAAAAAGACATCCTTTTCATTATAGGGGACTGGAATGCAAAAGTAGGAAGTCAAGAAACACCTGGAATAACAGGCAAATTTGACCTTGGAATGTGAAATAAAACAAGGCAAAGACTAATAGAGTTTTGCCAAGAAAATGCACTGGTCATAGCAAACACCCTCTTCCAACAACACAAGAGAAGACTATACACATGGACATCACCAGATGGGCAACCCCAAAATCAGATTGATTATATTCTTTGCAGCCAAAGATGGAGAAGCTCTATACAGTCAACAAAAACAAGACCAGGAACTAACTGTGGCTCAGATCATGAACTCCTTATTACCAANCTTCCAACAACACAAGAGAAGACTCTACACATGGACATCACCAGATGGTCAACCCCAAAATCAGATTGATTATATTCTTTGCAGCCAAAGATGGAGAAGCTCTATACAGTCAACAAAAACAAGACCAGGAACTAACTGTGGCTCAGATCATGAACTCCTTATTACCAAATTCAGACTTAAAGAAAGTGGGGAAAACTGCTAGACTATTCAGGTATGACCTAGATCAAATCCTTTATGATTATACAGTGGAAGTGAGAAATAGATTTAGGGGCCTAGATCTGATAGATAGAATGCCCGATGAACTCTGGACAGAGGTTTGTGACATTGTACAGGAGACAGGGATCAAGACCATCCCCATGGAAAAGAAATGCAAA
>SJYA01005935.1:5305-20074 GCA_006410615.1 Neotragus moschatus | reverse complement strand
TCTTTCCCAGTGAGTCGGTTCTTTGCCTCAGGTGGCCAAAGTATTAGAGCTTTCGGTTCAGTTCAGTCGCTCAGCCGTGTCTGACTGTGACACCATGAACTGCAGCACGCCAGGCCACCCTGTCCATCACCAACTCCCAGAGTCCACCAAAACCCATGTCCATCGAGTTGGTGATGCCATCCAACCATTTTGTCCCCTGTTGTCCCCTTCTCCCACCCTCAATCTTTCCCAGCATTAGGGTCTTTTCAAATGAGTCAGCTCTTTGCATCAGGTGGCCAAAGGGTTGTAGTTTCAGCTTCAACATCAGTCCTTCAAATGAACACCCAGAACTGATCTCCTTTAGAATGGACTGGTTGGATCTCCTTGCAGTCCAAGGGACTCTCAAGACTTCTCCAACACCACAGTTCAGAAGCATCAGTTCTTCGGCACTTAGCTCTCTGTATAGTCCAACTTTCACACCTATACATGACCACTGGAAAAACCATAGCTTAGATTAGATGGACCTTTGTTGACAAAGTAATATCTCTGCTTTTTAATATGCTATCTAGGTTGGTCATAAGTTTCCTTCCAAGGAGTAAGTGTCTTTTAATTAGACTTTAGCTTCAGCATCCGTTCTAGAGAAGATTCAGGACTGATTTTCTTTAGGATTGACTGGTTTGAACTCCTTGCAGTCCAAGGGACTCAAGTCTTCTTCAGCACCACAGTTCAAAAGCATCACTTCTTCACTGCTCAGCTCTCTTTATGGTCCAGTTCTCACATCCATACATTACTACTGGGAAAATCATAGCTTTGACTAGATGAACCTTTGTCAGCAAAGTAATGTCTTTGCTTTTTAATATGATATCTAGGTTTNACAGTTCAAAAGCATCACTTCTTCACTGCTCAGCTCTCTTTATGGTCCAGTTCTCACATCCATACATTACTACTGGGAAAATCATAGCTTTGACTAGATGAACCTTTGTCAGCAAAGTAATGTCTTTGCTTTTTAATATGATATCTAGGTTTGTTTTCTTGCAAGGAGCAAGCATCTTTTAATTTCATGGCTGCAGTCCCCATCTGCAGTGATTTTGGAGCCCATGAAAATAAAGTCTGTCACTGTTTCCACTGTTTCCCTGTCTGTTTGCTGTGAAGGGATGAGACCAGGTGCCATGATCTTAGTTTTTTCAATGTTGAGTTTTAAGCCAGCTTTTCACTCTCCTCTTTGACTTTAACCAAGAGGCTCTTTAGTTCCTCTGAGCTTTCTGCCCTAAGGGTGGTGTCGTCTGCATGTCTGAGGATATTGCTGTTTCTTCCGGCGGCCTTGACTCCATCGTGCGCCTCGTGCAGCCCAGCATTGTGCATGGTGTGCTCAGCATGTGAGTCAATGAGCAGGGTGACGATGTGCAGCCTCGACATAGTCCTTTCCTGGTGTTGAGCCAGTTTGTTCTGTGTCTGGTTCTAACTTGCTTCTTGACTTGCATACACATTTCTTAGGAGGCAGGTAAGGTGGTCTGATGTTCCCATCTCTTGAAAAGTGTTCTAGTTTGTTATGACTCACACATTTGAAGGCTTTAGCATAGTGAAGCAGAAGTAGATGTTTTTCTGGAATTCTCTTGCTTTTTCAATGATCGAGAGGATGTTGGCAATTTGATCTCTGGTTCCTCTGCCTTTTCTAAATCCATCTTGAACATCTGAAGTTCTTGGTTCACATACTGTCAAAGCCTAGCTTGGAGAACTTTGAGTGTTACTTTGCTCAAAGTAACAATGAGTGCAGTTGTGCAGTACTTTGAGCATTCCTTGGCATTGCCTTTTTTGGGATTGGAATGAAAAACTGACCTTTCCAGTTCTGTGGCCACTGCTGAGTTTTCCAAATGTGCTAGTATATTGAACGTAGCACTTGAACAGCATCATATTTTAGGATTTGAAATAGTTCAGCTGGAATTCCATCAGCTCCACTAGCTTTGTTCGTAGTCCTGCATCCTGAGGCCCACTTTGGACTCTAGGGTGTCTGGCACAAGGTGAGTCACCACATCATCGAGGCTATCAGAGCCATCCTTGCATCCCTGACATAAACAGGCATCCCTGGAATAAATTCCATTTGCATGCTCAAATCCTTCAGTGCTTCCTCGTTGTTCTAGGAGTAAGTTTCAGCTTCCCTTTCAATCCTACGTAGTCCTACGTGATGCCTTTTAAACCTGTTCTGTTACTACTGTTTTCCGCACTCTGAATAATTTATACGTGCCAAACACATGTTGATTCTCAAAACGTATTAAGTACTTTGTCCTGCCTGTCTCCCATTCCTTTTAGACATCAGCCCAAACTTTATTTCAGAAGAGACTTCTCCAATTATTCAGTCCAAATTAGACCCTCATGGTGAGTTTCTATCAAGTCGTATGATTTTATTTGTGTAGCAGTTACCACTATTTTGGAGAAGGAAATGGCAACCCACTCCAGTGTCTTGCCTGGAAAATCTCAAGGACGAAGGACACAGTCCTTGGTGTCACAAAGAGTTCGGACACGACTGAATGACTTCACTTCCTTTTCCACTAGAAGGATAACTCCATATATGCAGACTTTTTATTATGAGTTAATACAAGTAAACCAATTCTGGTTGTTACAGTGAAGTTCACCACTGTAACTTCAGAGCATAGAGTACTTAACTGTGGGTGCATGCTAAGTCACTTCAGTTGTGTCTGACTCTTCCCAGCCCAGGGATCGAACCCACATCTCATGTTTCCTGCATCTGCAGGCAGTTTCTTGATCACTAGCACCACTGGGAAGCCCCCATTCTTAACTGAAGTAAAAGTGTTAATTGCTCAGTTGTGTCCAACTCTTGGTGACCACATGGACTGTAGCCCACCAGACCCCTCTGTGCATGGGATTTCCCAGGCAAGAATATTGGAGCTGGTGGCCGTTCGAGGAGGTCTTCCCATCCCAGGGATAGAACCCGTGTTTCTTACATCTCCTGCATTGGCAGGCAGGTTCTTTACCATCAGTGCCACCTGGGAACCCCATACTTAACCATAGTAGCCACTGAATAAATAGTTCTTTAAGGCAGGTTGAATGTTATCACATAAATGTTGAATGTCAAGAGCATGGGATGACATATATATACCAAATATACTACTTTTGTTATCTTTGCAATTAAAACTTATGAGTTAACAATTTTATTATTTATTCAAAGATAAAATAATTAAAATTATAAGAAGGCAATAAAGGATAATATTTTCATAATGGCAGAGTGAAAAGTGAAAGTGAAGTCGCTCAATTGTGTCCTACTCTTTGCGACCCCATGGACTGCAGCCTACCAGACTTCTCTGTCCATGGGATTTTCCCAGCAAGGGTGCTGGAGTGGGTTGCCGCTTCCTTCTCCAGGAGATTTTCCCAGCAAGAGTGCTGGAGTGGGTTGCCGCTTCCTTCTCCAGGAGATTTTCCCAGCTCAGGAATTGAACCCAGGTCTCCCACACTGTGGGGAGGTGCTTTACCCGCTGAGCCACCAGCGCGGCCCCGGTGCCAGAGTAGGGAACAGGAGAGGTTTTCCTACCGCTCTCTTAGCCACTCAGCTGCCCTCTCAGAGGCCACTCTTGCTTCTAGTTCTGCACCTTCCGTGGATGTTCTAAATCTGCATTCAAATCTGTGATTGTGTGTTTTTGTGTTTATAGACAGATAGATGAGGCCTGCATTTTTTCTCCTTGTCCAAGTTGATAGGATTGACGCAAGGATTTAGCAGCCACATGATCATAGAAGTCTGTTATAATGGTTTTCAAGCTTTGTGTCAGCCCTGTCCCACTGCCCGAGGGTCCTTAGAGCTGAAGTCTCATTGCGGAGTTTAAGTAGTTCTCTCCCTCTGTCTCCTCCTTTCAGTATGCACAGATCCTAAGAGAAAGGCTGAGGGAGTCCGTTCATGATGTCCAGTACGTGGAGCCTCCGTTTGACGACTCAATCGCTGATCTAGGTAAAGAGTGGAAGAGTGCCCTGGCAAAACTAAAGTTTGCGAATTCGTATAGAATGGAACCACTGAAAAAATTCCAGGCTCACTCAGTAGAAACAAAAGTCCAGCAGATACTAATGGTAGGTTGATAGGTATATATGATGGCGATATCTTAATTTGGGGGATTTAATAAACCATGTTAAGGTTTATGGCCATATAGTTACTCTGTTTTTTTTGTAACATTTGTCTCTGGAAGTACTTTGTAGTCATTCTGAATAATCTTCATGTTGATTTCTATGATTAAAGCTAAATCAAAAAAATTTTTTTTGTATTTCATGTAACAGTTATCCATAAACTATCCTGCAGGTTCTGTACTCTCCCATATTTGAAGGAATGAGTAAAAAATAAAACCCATATGAATATGTGGGAAAAACTGATTCATGACTATACTACACATCCTAAGAACAGGCAATCCCCGACTGAGGTGTAGATTTTCTTCTTCATTAATCGAGCTGGAATCTGAAGTTCATTTAAAACTCAGACACATGTTTTCAGGCTAGTCCAACAAAGCTTCTTCAGTTTTACGAAGTTAATACTGTAATACCAATATTAACTACACTAGTGTTTGTGTCTGAAGGCTACATTGTTCAGATGGAAAGAATCCCCTTCACCATCTTTCCTAATAAAGGGCCACATTAAAAACTTTCAAATTACAGAGTGTTTGTTTAAAGGGATACCTTTGCTGAATCCCCTTTTCACCTTTGGGCGTCAGGCACCCAGGAGATTTCTGTCGACCAGGCTCCCTCTGTGGGATGACCGAATCCCCCTCCAAGAGTACTCCTTGTTTAACATTACCTCCCCCGCCTCAAATTTGGAAATGCATTCCTTCAGTAACAACTGATGTAAGCTAGCTATTGGGAAGAAAGCATATATTTAATTTCCTTTGTATAAATTGTGCTTGTGTGCTTAGTTGCTTAGTCATGTTCGACTGTTTGCAGCCCCATGGACGATAGCTCGCCAGGCTGCTCTGTCTGTGGGATTCTCCAGGTAGGAATCTGCAGGGGTGGCCATTTCCTTGATTTACATCCCCTGGGCCTTAGGAAGCATCACTGCGAACAAAGCTAGTGGAGGTGATGGAATTCCAATTGGGGTATTTCAAATCCTGAAAGATGATGCTGTCAAAGTGCTGCACTCAATATGCCAGCAGATTTGGAAAACTCAGTGGCCACAGGACTGGGAAAGGTCAGTTTTCATTCCAACCCCAACGAAAGGCAATGCCAAAGAATGCTCAGACTACTGCACAATTGCACTCATCTCACACGATAGTCAAGTAATGCTCAAAATTATCCAAGCCAGACTTCAGCAATACGTGAACCGTGAACTTCCAGATGTTCAAACTGGTTTCAGAAAAGGCAGAGGAACCAGAGATCAAATTGCCAACATCCACTGGATCATGGAAAAAGCAAGAGTTCCAGAAAAATATATATTTCTGCTTTATTGACTATGCCAAAGCTTTTGACTGTGTGGATCACAATAAACTGAGGAAAATTCTGAAAGAGATGGGAACACCAGACCACCTGACCTGCCTCTTGAGAAATCTGTATGCAGGTCAGGAAGCAACAGTTCGAACTGGACATGGAACAACAGACTGGTTCCAAATAGGAAAGGGAGTACGTCAAGGCTGTATGTTGTCACCCTGCTTATTTAACTTATATACAGAGTACATCATGAGAAACACTGGACCGGAAGAAGCACAAGCTGGAATCAAGATTGCCAGGAGAAATATCAATCACCTCAGATATGCAGATGACACGACCCTTATGGCAGAAAGGGAAGAGGAACTCAAAAGCCTCTTGATGAAAGTGAAAGAGGATTAAGATTGGTCAGGATATAATCTGATGGCTCAGGTGTTGGTTAATTACAGTTCAGAAAGCCAGAAAACACGCTGCAGATCCCGACAAGACTTCACATGGTCTGGCCAGCACCACCTTCTCTAATCTTATCTCCTACCCACCCTTCATCTCTCACTTGTTTCTTTACTCAGTTGGATGTCCTCCCCTTACTAAAACAGCCTCAAGAGAGCAGGGATCTTTCCTGTCTCATCATCATATCCCTAAATACTCACAGTAAGCACACAAACTGCCTGGTGCAAAGCTTATGATTAACCATTATCCACTGACTAAACGAATGAAGGCAGAGCCCACTTCTGGTGCAGCCACTGTCAAGGGAAAAGCTGGTCTGAAAGACACAAATCTAGATTAACTCCCTAAAAGTTTTATTTCCTAACTTCATTAGTTAAAACATCCAAGGACTTTCCTGGTGGTCCAGGGGTTAAGAATTCACCTTGCAATGCAGGGGACTTGGGTGTGAACCCTAGTCAGGGAACTAAGATCCTACATGCCCTGGAACAACTAAGCCCCTGCGCCACCATGAAAGATTCCAATGACACAGTGAAAAATCAGAGTGCCCCAACTAAGGCCCAATGAAGCCACATAAATATATTTAAAAAAAGGAAACAGTCCAATTACATGCTTATAGGATGTACAACAGTATTTTTTGCAAGTAATTCCAAGAATTTCCTTTCCAATACATTCTTTTAAATGTTTCCGATTGTCTTCAATTCCAAATGTTTGTTGCATAAAATGATCCACTTAACAAAGTAAATGAGACACTGTAGCTGTCTTCAGTGCAGTTCACTTCAGTTGCTCAGTTGTGTCTGACTCTGCAATCCCATGAATCTCAGCACGGCAGGCCTGCCTGTCCATCACCATCTCCCGAATTCACACAAACTCATGTCCATCGCGTTGGTGATGCCATCCAGCCATCTCATCCTCGGTCGTCCCCTTCTCCTCCTGCCCCCAATCCCTCCCAGCATCAGAGTCTTTTCCAATGAGTCAACTCTTCACATGAGGTGGCCAAAGTACTGGAGNCATCCTCGGTCGTCCCCTTCTCCTCCTGCCCCCAATCCCTCCCAGCATCAGAGTCTCTTCCAATGAGTCAACTCTTTTTTTTTTTAATTAAAAATATGTTTATTAAAAAAAAAAAGAAAGTGAAAGAGGAGAGTGAAAAAGTTGGCTTAAAGCTCAACATTCAGAAAATGAAGATCATGGCATCTGGTCCAACCACTTCATGGGAAATAGATGAGGAAACAGTGTCAGACTTTATTTTGGGGGGCTCCAAAGTCACTGCAGATGGTGACGGCAGCCATGAAATTAAAAGACGCTTACTCCTTGGAAGGAAACTTATGACCAACCTAGATAGCATAGTGAGAAGCAGAGACATTACTTTGCCAACAAAGGTTCGTCTAGTCAAGGCTATGGTTTTTCCAGTGGTCATGTATGGATGTGAGTGTTGGACTGTGAAGAAAGCTGAGCACTGAAGAATTGATGGTTTTGAACTGTGGTGTTGGAGAAGACTTGAGAGTCCCTTGGACTGCAAGGAGATCCAACCAGTCCATTCTGAAGGAGATCGGCCCTGGGATTTCTTTGGAAGGAATGATGCTAAAGCTGAAGCTCCAGTACTTTGGCCACCTCATGCAAAGAGTTGACTCATTGGAAAAGACTCTGATGCTGGGAGGGATTGGGGGCAGGAGGAGAAGGGGATGACAGAGGATGAGATGGCTGGGTGGCATCACCGACTCGATGGACATGAGTTTGGTTGAACTCCAGGAGTTGGGGATGGACAGGAAGGCCTGGCGTGCTGTGATTCATGGGGTCGCAAAGAGTTGGACACGACTGAGCAACTGAATTGAACTGAACTGAATTGTTATCAGAGTTAATTCTTAAATGAATATGTTAATAGAGAAGAATATTTAGGGAACCCATTTCCTCCAGCTCTCTCCACCACCATAGACAGATACATTTCTAAACTGAAGTAATAATAACCAAATAATATTCAGAAACTATATTATGGCTCATAACTTGGAAGTAAATTCAACTCAATACAGTAATTACTAACCCTGTGGCCTAACAGCAAGCATTTTGGTGTGTCTCTCACTTGGCCCAACGACGCTGACTGAGGTCAAGTTTAAAGTTGTATTTTCCTGTGATTGTTTATAGAATTGCATTGAGCATAAGGGGCTTGGAACAGCGTATTGGATATGTAGGGGGAAGGCTGGGGTCAGAAAGAGGCTCGGGATTTCCCTTTGTGTTTCGGGAACCTTTTCACCGTTCCAGACACAGAGGCAACATACACCGCTGGAGCTTGCAGGTGTCTTCGAATGGCAGCTATTAGTTGTTAGGATGGACTGTGTATGTGTCGGTAGATGAGGCCTGGGATCTCAGGCAAACAGAAGAGAGAACGGATGTTGCTAGGTGTCCAGAAGACTGAGCTGAATGCCTGAGGGAGCTACATGCTTCTAGACCCAGTTCAGATCCAGAAGCCTTCTAGAAGGGAAGCTCAGCCAAAAATGGGTGATTTGTTTGGTTTTATTTGCCTGTAAAGTTAGCAGGTAGGCATCCCCTTGTTATCATTAGAACCTGGAACGTTGGTTAGGTTGTCGTTGGTCTGAGTCAGTTAATCAAAGGCAGGTGCCAGCTGCTCACCAGCTGATCCAAGTCCGCGGTGGTCCAGAAAACACGGTGCTCCGTGACCCACATCTGCCTCCCCACGCCCAGCTGTGCATTAATCAGTGACCAGCACGCTGAGCAGTCTGGCTTCCATGTCACTCTTCTGGAGGCCGCAGAGGAGACAGTACAGTGAGCAGCCACGGGGACAGGATCAGAAAGAAGTGGCCTTTAACTGAGGCGACAAGAAGACAGGGTGAGGGGCCTCTGTGGAGGCCCAGTGGTTGAGACGCCATGGTCCCACTGCAGGGGCTGTGAGGTTAGTTCCTGGTCAGGGAGCTAAGATTCCACAGGCCGAGTGGCAAAAAAAATGAAATCTTGGGTCTCCCTAGTGAATGTTTGGCAGAGTAGTCGAGTAAAGGGAAACAAGCTTAAGGGTTGCTATTGAAGAGCACTTGAACATAATTTTAAAACCAAATTTTTTTCAAAATTGTTATTGAAATTGGTAAGCATAGCAACCATTTAATATCATTTGGTTAGAGATATGTGTCTTTCCAAAAGCTTCATATATTTAGACACATTTTCTACTTCAATTTTTATTTAAAATTTGAAAATTAAAATATCTTTAATTTCTTTTTAAGGAAAGTCTTCAAGATGTCAAATATGACGACAAAGTCTTTTCTCATTTGTCACTTGAATTAGCAGACCGCATATTGTCATCAGTCAAAGAATTTGGGTACCACCGTTATAAGTTCATTATAAAAGTATTATTTATTCAAAAGACAGGTCAGGCAATCAATGTAAGTACCTCTGCGTGGGAGCATGGCGGGAGGACTTGGCCCCGGGGAAGGCTGCCGCCCACAGGACAGACGCCAGGCTCCCAGGGAGGAGAGAGGTCTACCACATCCACTCTGCGCTTAGGGAATGGGGAGCTGCCAGGTGGACAGGTGGCCCCTTGGGGTGGTCTCGAGAAGGGGAGGTCGTCCTCTGATGCCTGAACAGCAAGAAGGAACCAGACGTGCTAAAGATCAGGCAGAAAGTCCCAGCAGAGAAAACATGGAGTGCAGAGACAGCCCGGGCTCGACTGATAACCAGAGTCTGGGGGGTGCTTAGGCAGCCCCACCCCAAAGCAAGCAGCTCGCGACACCAGTCACGTGCTTGCCAGTTGTCCTGGGGGTCAGCTCGGTCTGGATGGGCTGGCTGGACTTTTCTTCTGGCCTCACCAGTGGTGCAGTTTCAGCCATCTGGTGATGCCGCTGGCCCAGAGGTCCCAGACAGCCTTGCTCACAGTCGTGACCAGTGGCTCCCCTGCACAGAAGCATCGTCCTCCAGAGGAGGAGTAGTGTCCTTACACAGGGCTCCTCGCAGCATTCCAGAGATGAGAGCGGGCTCCTAAGGCCTCTCTCCGAAGCTGCGCAGTGTCACGTTATTTTTCAAGTCCCAAGGTCAGTTCATATCCATGGGGTGGAAAAGCAGACTCAGCCTCCCGATGGGAGATGCTCATCACAGAAAAACCAGATTTTGTGTGGCTTTGTACATAAAGCAAAGGAGTTAGGATTTCTCTAACAGCCTGCTTATAGGATCAGTACCATTTCTTCATTTCAAGACAAGACCCTAACAAAGTTTTGGTTGCAAATCTACGGTGGGAAGGATTAAGCCTTACTCTGGAGTGTGACGCAGAGTACACTGTGTGCACCTCCTGTTCTGCCCCGGGACACACCCTGCTCAGGTCGGTCTCTCTGTGCGAGACAACTTACCCTCTCCAGTAAAGAGAAGATGGGCCCAGGAAGCATCACTGCTAAGTCTTTCCAGCAAAGGGAAAATTGGACAAATTACTTTTAAAATAAAACCTCCTAAGACAGTGAGTGATGCAACTTCTGAAGAAACCAAACTTGTATAAAGAATTACTTTTTAACATGTTTGATCTGAAGTGGGCCTTCTGCACATTTCTGTCCTAGATTGCCAGCAGATGGATCTGGGATGTGGCGTGGGACAGCTGGGTTTCCGCAAAACACGAGGCTGAAACTTACGTGGCGTTGGTCTTAGTATTTGCTCTCTACTGTGAATAGCTTGTTCCATGGACCACAGAGTGTTTACTTCTAAACTTTTCTAAAATACATGAAGATTTATAGACTTGTGAACTTCATGGTAGTTTTGATTAAGTATATTCTTATATCTCCAATTGAAGCTTCTTAATTGTATTCTTTTAACAACAAACAAGTAAAAGCTGGATTTTTACCTTTATACTTACTAGTTATCATATTTATTAACATTATATTACCCCAAAGTGGAGAAGGCAACGGCACCCCACTCCAATACTCTTGCCTGGAAAATCCCATGGACGGAGGAGCCTGGTGGGCTGCAGTCCGTGCGGTCACTAAGAGTGGGACATGACTGAGCGACTTCACTTTCACTTTTCACATTCATGCATTGGAGAAGGAAATGGCAACCCACTCCAGTGTTCTTGAATGGAGAATCCCAGGGATGGCAGAGCCTGGTGGGCTGCCGTCTATGGGGTCGCACAGAGTCGGACACGACTGAAGCGACTTGGAGGCGGCAGCAGCAGCAGCAGCAGCAGCCGCCCCGGAGTATAAGAAGCGCATGTGTGTGCCTTTTGCGTATGTGTGAAGGTTTATCGTGGCTCGTGGCGAGGTCATCGCTCTCGTTTTGCTGGTGTTCCGACATCAGTCATGTCTGGCTCTCTGCGACCCCGTGGGCTGTGCACGCCAGGCCTCCTGTCTCTTCACCGTCTCCTGGAGTTTACTCAGACTCATATCCCGTGAGCCGGTCATGCCACCCACTGTCACATCCTCTACTGTCCCCTTCTCCTCCTGCCTTCATTCTTGTTAGGTTTGAGATTAGAATTTGCTGTGGGAAATTAGGACACAACCTTGTACAATGTCAAATTAAGTGAACATTACAATAGATCCTGGAGAACTTCCAAAGGGAGCTTTGTATGTTCTCTGTGTTCTTAGCATGCGGCTGTATGTTCTTACTATGTGGCTGTATGTTCTTAATGTGTTGCTGTATGTTCTTAACATGCTGCTGTGTGTTCTCAGTATGCTTCTGTGTGTTCTCAGTATGCTTCTGTGTGTTCTTAATATGCGGCTGTATGTTCTTAATATGTTGCTGTATGTTCTTAACATGCTGCTGTGTGTTCTCAATATGCTGCTGTGTGTTCTGTGTGCTCTGTGTGCTATCCTAATACACTGCATGCGTTCTTTCGAAAGAAATTACCAAGCTTGAAAGAAAGATGCTGAGATGTTTAACGCTTCCCTAACTACTACCTCTCCCTCCAGTCAAAACACTAGCAAGTGTGCAGGCTATTTGTTAGTCTATTCGTCAGGCTCTGTTTAGTTGCAAGAACCAAACAATGTAGCACGATCATCCTTAAAAAGAGCAAACTTGTCTTTCCCAGGCCTCTGATCAAGGATCCAGGGTCTTTTGTCTTCCCGCTCTCCCCTTGGACATCTGTGCACAGTGGTTCACCTTGACAGAGTTTAATCGCGTTCCCATGGCTTAGCTATGACTCACTCCCTGGGGTGTGACTGGAGCTCACCTTCCCCGAAGCACCTGGCCACGTGGAGAGTGGACACCACTCTCAGCGGGAGCTCCTCTAGAGAGAGGCAGGGGGTGGGCTTGGGGAAGGCAGCCGAGTTATAATCAGAACTTGAAAATCCATGCAAATTTAATGGACAGTAAAAGTACAGATTAGTTGAATGCTCTCTAAACAGGAAGACAGAAAGATGAGAGTGTTCTTTACACGTGTGTGTTATAATGTGTCGGGTGATGCAGTACTGGCAGTTCCACACCACACAGCAGAGACGGGGTAGCTGTGGCCCAGAGAATCTTCAGAGCAGACTCATTGTTCACGAACTTTGGCCACAGAGAAATCAGTAATAACAAACCTAAGAAGGCGCTCATCCTCATCAGTGTNGTTATAATGTGTCGGGTGATGCAGTACTGGCAGTTCCACACCACACAGCAGAGACGGGGTAGCTGTGGCCCAGAGAATCTTCAGAGCAGACTCACTGTTCACGAACTTTGGCCACAGAGAAATCAGTAATAACAAACCTAAGAAGGCGCTCATCCTCATCAGTGTTCTTTCCTGGTGACCTTATCAGGAACACACGCTTCCTGGTACTGAGCCGACTGCTTATAAATGGGAATATGTAAACTTACACTTTCCTCTGAGGCTAGTCTGTGACCTGAGTGAGGTAATACACAGGCAGGCTCTTAGGCCCAGCACTTAGCACAGCCCTGGTGGTACCAGTCTTGAGATGCTCCCTGTTAGCATTTGGTCTGACAGTCAGATGGCCTTCAGCGCTGCTTCCTCTTGCCCTTCTCCCAACCCTATCCGTGCTTAGTTGTTGCCTCCCATGGACTCTGTTTCGCTGAAGCGGCTCAAGCCATCCCTCTCTTCCCCCGCCGTGGCATCTCTCCTCTGGGTCTTCGCTTCGCTCACGCTTCCGTGGCGTCTCCTCTCGCTTGCTCATTCGCGTGCTGGTTGTTTAGTTCAACATGCTGCTCGCCTGCCGTTCCAGGCACTGGGTGAGATGCACAGTGTGAGCAGTGAGCCAGGTGGACGGGGCCCCTGCCTCCCCTGAGTGTCCATTGTGCCGGGACGCCAGCATTAAGTAAGCATACCTCTGTAAGTTACGGCAAATGCTTCTAAGGGCGAACCGGGGAGGAAATCCAAAGACCTTTCCTTGCCACCAGCCTCATCTTCACCTGTAAGACTGGAAATGCAGCCGGAAGCATAACCGGTTATGTCACTCCATGCCTCAGAACCCCGCAGTCGCTCTTGGAGTGGATTCTGCAGAAGATAAAATCCTCCATTTCTCAAGACTTAGTGGATTCCAGGGTCACTGTAAACACCGCTGACCGTAGCAACACTGCCGACCCCGTCTCGCTCCTAACCCACCTGCACCAGGCAGGCTCCTTTGCGTGCTTCTGAGCGCGCATGTATCCCTGCCTCCCTCGCACGGGACTCCTTCCCTTGCCTCCTCCTCGGAGCTGTGTCTGTACCAAGAAAAAAACCCTCTGCCCCGCGGTCGTCAAGCTCCTTCCCCACTCCAGCCATGGAAGTATGAAGTAACTGAAGCCACCAGAGCAGCGTGCCAAACATTCAAAACCGTAACCTCTGAGCCACTTTCCCTCCGCCATTGGGAACCGTGAGGATCAACCGCGTCCAATATCCGCACCGGGTTCCTGTAGTCGCTGCAGGAATCTGCACACCCGCGCGTCCGAGCCCCTGCTTCTCAAAACTTTATAGCCGGTTATTGACCTTCGTTTACATGGTTCCTCTATTGTCCCAGCCTCTGCTCCAGATGCATTGAGTTTCTTTCCTTAAAGCAGCGACCTGACTTCTCCCTGACGAGGAGTCTCACTGCAACCCTCTCAAGTAAAAGCTGGTGTTTCTCTCATCCCTAACGCCTCATGCCTCAGAGCCAGGAGGTAGGGCAGGCAACCCCTGACTGGGAAAAGCTCTACTCCTGCAGGCCGACGCCATCTGGGTACACAGTCCGTTACCTCTGTGTGTGACTGCTGTCTGCGAGTCCCCTGGGATGTTCCTTCTGTTCCTTGAAAACCTGAGCTGCCCGACGACAAGCTTCCTCTCCACTCAACTCCTGCCATCGTTCTTCGTGACCTCAGTATCCACAGAGACAGTCGTCCAGCGTGGCGGTTCTCACTTTGCACAAGGGTTTTACTACACTGTAGTTAAATTACACCGGTCCGCGAACAGCACGCTTCATAGCTCAGTGACCGCCGTGGATTACCCGTGAGGAGCTGCGTGAAGCGCCAGTTCCGCATCCAGCTCTGCAGTCCCCGAGTCGTTATGCAAACAGCGGATGGGCATCACGAGGTTTCTTTCGAATTCTTTCAGTCACTGACCATTGCACTTCTCTCCTTCAGCGCTTCAGGACACGAGACAGCAAAGCGTGTAGTCACGTTACCTGCTTGCCTCCCAGTGTGGTGTTTTACAAAAATGGACAGCCTAAAGAGGAAACTGGCCAAAAAAGGGGAAAGTGCAACCAAGAAGTGATGACGCTAGAAATGAAATTGGTTAGGAAACCTGAAAATCAAGTTTTGCTGCTAGGAAACAGCAAAATCAAGACAGGGTGAGACCTAACCCTGCCTAGAAGGAGGAACCGTGGGGAGAGAGTCCAGGAAGCAGGAAAAATGAGGTAAAGTTGTGTGGACATCTTTCAGTTTGAGTTGCTTTTGGAACAGAAAGCTGCTTTTGGTTGAAAAAGACTGTCTTCTACTTTTTTTTTTTTTTTAGTCATATATTTGTGTTTTTTTTTTTTTCCGTCTCAGGTCTACATGAGTTCCCAATCTTGAACCCCCCCC
>SJYA01005934.1:0-22614 GCA_006410615.1 Neotragus moschatus | reverse complement strand
GAGGCAGGGAGCAAAGTGCTACAGCTGCAATTGGAGGAAGACCAGGATTGCCAGCGAACCCCCAAAGTAGGAAAAGGCAGGAAGAAGCCTTCCCTACTAGTTTCAGAAAGAGCAGACCCTGTCTGTACCTCAGTTTCAGACACTGAACTTCCACATCTGTGAGACAGCAAATGTTTTAAGTCACCCGGTTGGTGGTACTTTGCCGTATTAGCCCTAAGAAATGAATACAGATGCTGTAGGTAATCAGAATATCTAAAAACAAGTGAATTTTAGATCTGAGAAACATTCTAATTGGGGGGAAAAAAAGGTTAAGTTTTCATTGTTTACACATGATGCTTGTTTGGAAAATGCAAGAAAATAAATGAAAAGGGACTTCCCTGGTGGTCCAGTGGCTAAGACTCCATGCTTCCAATGCAGGAGGCCCAGGTTTGATCCCTGCTCAGAAAACTAGGGCTTCCCCAGTGGCTCGGATGGTAAATCTGCCTGCAGTGCAGAAACGGCATTAGACCCAGATTTGATCCCTGGTTCAGGAAGATCCCCTGGAGAAGGAAAGGGCAACCCACTCCAGTATTCTTGGCTGGGAAATTCCATGGGCAGAGGAGCCTGGCGGGCTACAGTCTACAGGATTGCAAAAGAGTCAGACATGACTGAGCAACTAACAATCAACAACTTGTTGCAAGGTACACACCAAGGTTCAGTTCACTTCATTCTCAGTCATGTCCGACTCTTTGCAACACCATGGACTGCAGCACTCCAGGCTTGCCTGTCCATCGCCAACTCCCAGAGCTTACTGAAACTCATGTCCATCGAGTCAGTAATGGCATCCAACTACCTTATCATCTGTCGTCCCCCTCTCCTCCTGCCTTCAATCTTTCCCAGCGTCAGGGTCTTTTCCAGTGACTCAGTTCTTCACATCAGGTGGCCAAAGAAATGGAGCTTCAGCTTTAGCATCAGTCCTTCCAATGAATATTCAGGACTGATTTCCTTTAGGATTGATTGGTTTGACCTTCTCGAAGCCCAAGGAACTCTCAAGAGTCTTCTCCAACGCCACAGTTCAAAGGCATCAATTCTTCAACACTCAGCTTTCTTTGTGGTCCAACTCACATCCATACATGACTACTGGAAAAATCATAGTTTTGACCTGTGTCAGCAAAGTAATGTCTTTGCTTTTTAATGTGCTGTCTGGGTTGATCATAGCTTTTCTTCTAAGGAGCAAGTGTCTTAATTTCATGGCTGCAGTCACCATCTGCAGTGATTTTGGAGCCCCCCCAAAAAGTCTGTCATTGTTTCCCTATCTATTTGCTATGAAGTGATGGGACTAGAAGCCATGATTTTAAAACCGCAAAACCCAGACCCTTCTCACATGATAACAGAAGACATCGGGGACACAGCTGCCCAGATGGACTGCATTTCTGGGGTGTTAAGTATTGACTATGGTCTTGTTTATGGAGCCTTGTAGAAGTGATGTGCTGCTTCCAGGTCTGGATCTACGACTTTTGAGTGCCGCCTCCATCATTTTTTTCCTCATTCCTGCCAGCTGTCACCTAGATGGATCAATGACACAGCTTCAACCAAAGAGATGGTGAAATGCCCTGGTGCTGGCAGAAAACAAAAATATAAGGGATCAAGTCTCTCCAATGACCATGTAGACAAGAGCCGTTCCACCAACCTGAACTGTTCACCTCGGACTGGCATGGGAATGACTTATTTCTTAATGCAGTGTTGAATATCTTTATTTCAGCACTTTATTCTCTCCATACCCCAACTAATACAAAATGATAACACAGAAGACAAGGTGGTAGCTACCTCAAGGAGAGGCACATAGGGAGCTTCTAAGATCCAATAATGCTGTTTCTTATCCTGAGTGATGGATATACTGGCATTGATTGGTTTTATTCCTTTAAATTTTTTTATTTTTTGTTTATTCATCTGGCTGCACCAGGTCTAAGTTGCAGTGTGTGGGATCTAGTTCCCTGACCAGGGATCAAACCCAAGCCCCCTGCATTGGGATCATAGTGGGGTCCTCGCCACTGAACTACCAGGGAAGTCCCTGGTTTTATTCTTATTCTTTTTTAAACACACATGCTTTTATATGTATATATGTTTGCAGGAATCAACCTAAAGTTCTAAAAAGTTTAAAATAGAGTAATAATTAAATTAAATACCTTTTGACGCTTGCTGTATTGCCAGACGTTAAAAAATCTGATCACTCACCTAGAGCCAGACATCCAGGAATGTAAAGTCAAGTGGACCTTAGGAAGCATCACTATGAACAAAGCTAGTGGAGGTGATGGAATTTCAGTTGAGCTATTTCAAATCCTAAAAGATGATGCTGTGAAAGTGCTGCACTCAATATGCCAACAAATTTGGAAAACTCAGCAGTGACCACGGGACTGGAAAAGATCAGTTTTCATTCCAATCCCAAAGAAAGTCAATGCCAAAGAAAGGTCAAACTACCACACAGTTGCATTCCTCTCACATGCTAGCAAAGTAGCGCTCAAAATTCTCCAAGTGAGACTTCAATGGTACATGAACCGAGAACTTCCAGATGTTCAAGCTGGGTTTAGAAAAGATAGAGGAACCAGAGATCAAATTGCCAATATCTGTTGGATCATCAAAAAAGCAAGAGAGTTCCAGAAAAACATCTGCTTCGGCTTTATTGACTACTCCAAAGCCTCTGACTGTGGATCACAACGAACTGGAAAATTCTTAAGAGTTAGGAATACCAGACCACCTTACCTGCCTTCTGATAAATCTGTATGCAGGTCAAGAAGCAACAATTAAAACCGGACATGGAACAACAGACTGGTTCCAAATTGCAAAAGGAGTAAGTCAAGGCTGTATATTGTCACCCTGCTTATTTAACTTTTATGCAGAATACATCATGAAAAATGCTGGCCAGATGAAGCACAAGCTAGAACTGAAGTTTCCAGGAGAAATATCAATAACCTCAGATACGCAGATGACACCACCCTTATGGCAGAAAATGAAGAGAAACTAAAGAGCCTCTTGAAGATGAAAGAGGAAAGTGAAAAAGCTGGCTTAAAATTCAACATTCAGAAAACTACGATCATGGCATCTGGTCCCATCACTTCATGCAAATAGATGGGGAAACAATGGAAAGTGACAGATTTTATTTCCTTGGGCTCCCAAATCTCTGCAGATGGTGACTGCAGACATGACATTAAAAGATGCTTGCTCCTTGGAAGAAAAGCTATGACTGGACTAGACAACATATTAAAAAGCAGAGGCTTTACTTTGCCGACAAAGCTCCATCTAGTCAAAGCTATGGTTTTTCCAGTAGTCGTGTATAGATGTGCAAGTTGGACCACAAAGAAAGCTGAGCAGTGAAGAATTGATGCTTTTGAACTGTGGTGTTGGAGAAGACTCTTGAGAGTCCCTTGGACTATAAGAAGATCAAACCAATCAATCCTAAAGGAAATCAGTCCTGATATTCATTGGAAGGACTGATGCTGAAGCTGAAACTACGATACTTTGGCCACCTGATTCAAAGAACTGACTCACTGGAAAAGACCCTGATGCTGGGAAAGATTGAAGGTGGGAGAAGGGGATGACAGAGGATGAGTTGGTTGGACGGCATCACCGACTCAATGGACATGAATTTGAGTAAGCTCCTGGAGTTGGTAATGGATAGGGAATCCTGGCGTGCTGCAGTCCTTGGGGTTCCAAAGAGTCGGACATGACTGAGCAACTGAACTGAACTGAAAAAGTCTGATAATATTCAGCATTGGAGTGTGTATGGCAAAACTAGCATCTTCCTAAATTTCAATAGAAAGGTAAATTGACCTAAACCTTTTTTGGTACCATGTTACATAATGTATGAAAATTTTAAATATATAGAGAAAATCAGCAACAAGAAGACAGCCCAGTTTGTTAAATGAGCAAAAGACTTGAACAGACACTTTACGAAAGGTCACATTCCAGTGGCCAATAATCTGTATGCAAAGGTGCCAAATGTCACCACTCATCAGGGAAAAGCAAAATAAAGCCCCGGTGATGCTCTTGCACTCGCAACAGAGTGGCTAAAATTCAAAGGACTGACTGGAAAGCCAAGTGTCCTGAGGAAACGGAACAACTGAAAGTGTGTATCAGTTGCAACCACTTTGGAAGACGGTTCTGCGGTGTGTGCTAAAACCCTGGGAAGGAAATGGCACCCCACTCCAGTCTTCTTGCCTGGAAAATTCCAGGGACAGAGGAAGCCCGTGGCCTCCAGTCTATGGGTTCCAAAGGGTTGGACACGACTGAGCGACTCACACACACTTGAGCTGAAACACATGCCCTGTGACCCAGCAATTCCACTCCTGGATACAGACCTAATTAAGACGCATGCACGCGTTTTTACAGCGATGTTATTTATAATAGCCCAAACTGGAAATAACCCAGCATCTGTCAGCATGGAATGGTGAAATGGACGGTGGTATGTTCATATATTCCTGTGGAATTCCGCACATCAATGAAAGAATAATCAGTGCTCCATACTCAGCATGGATGATTTCACAGACACGATACTGAGTGGAAGGAGCTGGCCGTAGAGTACATATTGTATAATTCCATTGCTGTGAAATTCAAAAACAAACAAAGCTAGTGAATGGTATCAGAATAGTGGTTATCTTCGAAGGAGACAATGATTAACAGGAAATACATGGACCCTTCCAGAGTGCTGGAAATTCTTTTTTTTTTTTTTTTTTTTTTTAAATTTTAGCTTCACTGGCTCTTGGTTGCAGCATCCAGGCTTTCTCTAGTTGTGGTAGGCAGGGGGTCTTCTCTAGTTGTGGTATGCGGAGGCTTCTCTACTTGCCCCGAAGCACGTGAGATCTTAGTTCCCTGACCAGGGATCAAACTCTCTTCCCCTGCATTGGAAGGGGGATTCTTAACCCTTGGGCCACCAGGAAAGTGCCATGGAAATTCCGTGTTTTGATCTGGATCTGTACATTTGTAAAACTTTATCAAGCTCTACACTTAGGATCTGAGCACCGTACGTTTACTTTCATAAAAAAGTAAAAAAAAAAAATCCAATGGTCTAATTAAAATAAAACATAACATCCATAACCTTACTAAAGTCAGGACAAGAAAGGACGGGGACTCCCCTGGTGGTACAGTGGATAAGAATTTGCCAGTGCAGGGGACGTGGGTTCGAACTCTGATCTGGAAAGATTCCACAGCCTCACAGCAACTGAAGCCTGTGCACAAGCACCGAAGCCCGTGCACCTAGAGCCCGCGGTCCCACGAGCAGCCACCAGAGCAAGAAGCTGCACCACAGCGAGGCGGAGCCACTGGCAGCCCCGCAGCTAGAGAAAGCTGCACGTCGCCACAGAGACTCAGCGAAGCCAAAACGTAACCAACTAATTAATGTTTTAAGCCAAGACAGGAATGGCCATCGACTCTACTACCATTTACCGTGGTGCCGAAAGTATTGACCAGAGCAGTCAGAAAGGAGGAAGAAATTAGATGTATAGAAGTTAGAAGAGAGGACGCAACACCTTTACTATTTGTTGATAATATAATCAAATACTTAGAAAACCCAAGAGAATCAACCAAAAAGCTGCTAAGTGATAAAAGAAGTGATAGGGTGTAAATTATCTACAGAAGTCAGAAAACTTCCTGCACACACATACACCAGGGCTTCACCGTGAACATCTCTTGTGTGTACCCTCCTAGGGCCCCACGTGCCCCCTTGGGTGAGTGCCCAGGAACAGGATCCCTGAGTCAGAGGCTTCCTGTGTTCTTCATTTGATTGACACAGCCAGATGGCCATCTGGGACAGCTGCGCCAGCTGACACACCCACCAGCGTCCTCGCGACTGTTTGCCACGGCCCTGAGAACGTGCTTCTGCAGCGTAGGGGCTGAACCAAGGGAGAGGATGACACGGGATCTAGGAAGCAAGGATTCTGAGCCGGGAACGTGGGGAAGGGAATTCCCAGGATGTGAGGCAGGTTGGAGCAAGACGATTTGAGGCTGTGGGAAGGAGGCTTCCAGGAAATTAATGGTTGAGCCACTGCATTTAAGTGGTTTGAAATATTATATTGATAGTTATTTGAAGAACCTGTTAGAGATTTTAGGAAAAAAACTGGGGGAAAAAATGGCAGTGCAAATGTGAATACAAGGCAGTCATTAGTGGAATAACTTGAAGTCATCAACGACGGGAAGGAGGCAGGAACTGCCCTGGTGGCCAGTGGGGAAGACTCCGTGCCTCAACTGCAGGGGCTGCTGGTTCAATCCCTGGCCACGGAACTAAGATCCCATATGCCCAGTGGCTTCAACCAAGGGGAAAAAGAACCCTTGCTGAAAGTGGAAGTGTGAGTCGCTCAGTCGTGTCCGACTCTTTGCGACCCCGTGGACTGTAGCCCCCCAGGCTTCTCTGCCCATGGGATTCTCCAAGCAAGATACTGGAGTGGGTCGCCATTTCCTCCTCGAGGGGGTCTTCCTGACCTTGGGGCTTCCCAGGTGGCGCTAGTGGTAAAGAACCCGCCTGCCCATGCAGGAGATGCAGGAGCTGTGGGTTCAGTCCCTGGGTCGGGAAGATCCCCAAAAGGAGGGCATGGCACCCCACTCCAGTACTCTTGCCTGGAAAATCCCATGGACAGAGGAGCCTGGTGGGCCACCGTCCATGAGGTCATGAAGAGTCGGACACGACTGAGCACTTAGCATGCAGGGGTAGAACCCAGGCCTCCTGCATTGCGGGCAGATTGTTTACCTCCAGAGCCACCAGGGAAGCCTTGTTGCTGACCTTCCCTCAAACGTTTTCTTTATTATCTGCTTTCTGCTTTTTTTGTTTTCTGTCTGGGAATGTCCTGATTCTCATAATCTTCCTTGTCTCTACTGCTTTAAGGTTCATTATCTGTTTTTCTTGGTTGTCATGATTCTTCTCTTTATCTTCATGACTTTGACCATAAGAATGTTTTAGTGTTGTGGCAAAATGATACCTTTTCATGTTCCAGACTTTCTGTACCTAAAGAAAGAAAGGTANATTCTCATAATCTTCCTTGTCTCTACTGCTTTAAGGTTCATTATCTGTTTTTCTTGGTTGTCATGATTCTTCTCTTTATCTTCATGACTTTGACCATAAGAATGTTTTAGTGTTGTGGCAAAATGATACCTTTTCATGTTCCAGACTTTCTGTACCTAAAGAAAGAAAGGTACTTCACTTTCTTTCGTTTTAGGTATTTCACGTCCGCTAGGTTATCTCCTTACCATATCTGAATTTTGATGTGATCAACAATTCAGAAAGAATCTATAAAGTTAATCTGAAATGAAGATATGCAAAGGACAACTCAAATGTGTTTCAGCTGCTGTGCTACATTGCATCCCATTGTTATAATCAAACTGTATACTTCATGCATTGGTGTATACGTCCATACTCATTGATGGAAATGTGCGGGAGCCTTATCTCAGGAACACTTGTTGCTGTGGCTGTTTTGCTGCCTCGGGGACAGTTTTGCCAACCGGACTTCATCAGGATAAGGTGCATCGGATATGCAAATTTGCACTCCAACAGACTGGGATGTGGGCTTCCCAGGTGGCGCTAGTGGTAAAGAAGCCACCTGCCAAAGCATGAGAGAGACGTAAGAGAGGCAGGTTCGATCCCTGGTTCGGGAAGATCCCCTGGAGAAGGAAATGGCAACTCACTCCAGTATTCTTACCTGGAGAATCCCATGGACAGNCTGGGATGTGGGCTTCCCAGGTGGCGCTAGTGGTAAAGAAGCCACCTGCCAAAGCATGAGAGAGACGTAAGAGAGGCAGGTTCGATCCCTGGTTCGGGAAGATCCCCTGGAGAAGGAAATGGCAACTCACTCCAGTATTCTTACCTGGAGAATCCCATGGACAGAGGAGCCTGGCGGGCTGCAGTCCATGGGGTCGAAAAGAGTCAGACAGGACTGGAGCACTTAGCAGGGCAGAGCACACTGGGATGTAGAAAACACGCGACGTTACCAGTCCACATGGGTGGACTCGGCTGTTTGTCTTATTGCTGCCGGTTCTTGGAGAGGACACAGGAATTCTGATCAAGTCTATTTCGTGTATTTCTTATCAAAACAGAAAAAAAAAATGTGTGATGTGTTTGTGATTGTTTTCACTGCTTGCCAGAGTATATCCCTACCAGAGGAGGCCTCTGTTCTCACCAAGTATTGATGAGAACTGAATCCTCCTTTGACATCTGGTAACTGGAAGAATCTTCACCAGCAAACTCCTGGCTTCGTGTATTTCCGACACGTCGTGTTTCTCCCCGTGTCACACGTGCTTCCTTTGCCAGGCACAGTAGGACCCGTGGGAACTGTTGGTCCTGAACCCTTGACTCACTGGGCGAGGTAGTGACCCCAGACTGCACAGAGAAGTGACCCAACGGCATCCGCACCACCCAGGAACCCAAACCAAGGGTGATGCTCAGACACGGGGCGGAGGGCGACTGGAAATGGAATAGAAAGGAGTCGGGACCATTAGTGTTGATGTGGTTTGAATGTTCAAAACCTATGAAAATGTGAACACGTCACTAGGCCCATCCAAGGGGGCCCTTGCAAGCGAGGGACCTCCGTGGTGGGCCCACCTCTGGTTAACTTCTGCCCCGTGAATGGCAGCTGTTCTTGAAAACGTGCCAGAGCCCATCGACCCGCAATCAGGAACCCACTCTCACATCTAGACCAGGAGACTCCTCTTCCTACCGCCTCCCTTCTCTCCGCTCTGCTCCGCCTCCTTGCCCACTGGCGCCGCCGGCTCCTTCCACAAGCACCCCGGCTCCCCCAGGATGGAGCCTCTGCATCGCCCTGACTGGGCCTCCCGGATCCGAGCCGGCCATGCAGCAGCAGCAAAGGCTCTGAACATTCTGCCTTAATAATTCCATTGTTTTGAGTCAAATGTTGCTTCTCTGTAACTTCGACTCATTGTCCTGTCCTCCTGGTTCAGATGAGAGCCCTTCAAGTAGTTCCCCCCTGTCTCATCCATCAGTCTGGGTTTGTCAGCCGGTGGTTACATCGATGCTGGCCAAGGTGCCGGTCTCCGGGAAGAGCTTGCAAACCATCTTCACCCCTGCACACTCGGTTGAGTTCAGCTGACTTTCTTTTGTAGCAAGCTCTATCAAGGGGCTTCCCTGGTGGTTCATTTGGTAAAGAATCCGCCTGCAGTGCAGGAGACCTGGGTCCCATCCCTGGGTCAGGAATATCCCCTGGAGAAGAGTCAGCTACCCACTTCAGTATTCTTGCCTGGAGAATCCCATGGATAGAGGAGCCTGGTGGGCTACGGTCCATGGTGTCTGTCTAAAAGTGTTGGACACGACTGACTGACTGACTGACTAGCACTTATCAAGGAAGCAGGGCATTGAGTCTGTCCTGTGGCAAGCAGTCAGGTAAGAGTGTGTGAACGGGCAGCCGGTCCACAGGTCATACTTTGAGCAGCACCATCTTTGAGGAGATGATTTACAGTCTCAGGAGGTTTGTAAATAACCTCNACTGACTAGCACTTATCAAGGAAGCAGGGCATTGAGTCTGTCCTGTGGCAAGCAGTCAGGTAAGAGTGTGTGAACGGGCAGCCGGTCCACAGGTCATACTTTGAGCAGCACCATCTTTGAGGAGATGATTTACAGTCTCAGGAGGTTTGTAAATAACCTCATGCTTCCCTGCCTGAGTTCAGAATTACTTGAGAGACATAGGACTTCTTGGACGGAGATTAAGCTATTAGCTTTATTACTGAAAAGCTGATTAGCAAGATGGGTTATACATCTGTGGGCCAAGACACTTCACTGTGAGTTCAAACTCCCTTTGAATTCATTTTACCCACCATGTCCCAGTCTGGTGGGACCATAACTGACCTCTCTCCAGGGCAAAGAGCCAACCAGGAGGCATGCAGCCTTCAGGTAGGCGATCACAACAGAATTGGTTTGAAGGCGTTCAGTTCTCCTCCCAAACATCACCCATCATTTATTCCCTCTAAGAGCGGAGGAAAAGGTACAAGGTGGGATGGGAGGGCCTAAACCAGCATCCATAACTTGAGTATTTGTGAAGTCCCTGAAATGGAGCTGTGTGTGCGCGATATTTTTCCAGATAGTCTATAGTAGGTACTGTGGGCACCTTGACCAGATCCCTTTAGCCCCAGGGCTGCAATGAGTGTCATCTGTTAATCACAGCTGCCCCCTTTTCTGTGGTAACAGCCAACACACACCACAGCCCTGGGGCTAAAGGGATCACAGGTGTCCATAGGGTTGCAAAGAGTCAGACCTGGCTGAAGTGACTTAACAGGCATGTAGACCCCATTCTCTGATGAATTTTCTTTGGCCATAAGGGAGCCCCGAGCCACAGAGGCTATACCTGCCCCCAGGAGGGGCAACCGACTGCATCAAAGGCTGCCCCCTGGCCTCAAGGTGGGAACAGCCGTGTAGCGAAGCTCATGTTCCAGGGCATCTCTCGAGGGCAGGCTGAGCCTACCTGCCGCTGAGACCACCGTCCAGCTTAGTCCTTCTCCCCTGCCTGAGCCTGCTTCCCTCAGTCTCTTTCTCCTTGGAGCCTCCCTCCAGAAATCACTCGTACAAGAACCCCTGTCTCAGGCTCTGCTTCCAAGAGCTTGACCCAATTCAAGGCTCGTTAGCTCNGCCTACCTGCCGCTGAGACCACCGTCCAGCTTAGTCCTTCTCCCCTGCCTGAGCCTGCTTCCCTCAGTCTCTTTCTCCTTGGAGCCTCCCTCCAGAAATCACTCGTACAAGAACCCCTGTCTCAGGCTCTGCTTCCAAGAGCTTGACCCAATTCAAGGCTCGTTAGCTCTCATCAGATTCTGAAAGTGGTTTAAGGTCCTGAAGCAACTTAGCAGCAGCAGCAGCAGCGTGGTGTGTGTGTGCACGCATGTGTGCTAAGTCACTTCAGTCGTGTGCGACTCTGCGACTCCGTGGGCTGTAGCTCTGCAGGCCCCTCTGTCCACAGGATTCTCCAGGCAAGAACACTGGAGTGGGTTGCCTTGTCCTCCTCCAGGGGAGCTTCCCAACCCAGGGATGGAACACAAATCTCTTACTTCTCCTGCATTGGCAGGTGAGTTCTTTACCACTAGGTGCCACCCGGGAAGCCCAATGGGTTGTATAGTGACCCCCCCTCCAAAGATACACATCCATTTCCTGAACCCTGAAACCTGTGAATGTCACCTCCTTGGACAAAAGGTCTCTGGAGACTAATTAAGGATTTCAAGATGAGATCATCCTGGATTATCCTAAATCCAATGACGGGTACCCTTAAAGAGACACACAGAGGAGAAGCCGGGTGGAGCAATGTGGCCACAAGTCAAGAGCACCGGGAGCATCAGAGGCAGGGGCAGGGAGTGAGGTCCTGCCCAACCTTGGTGTCAGGCTCCTGGCCTCCGGAAGCTTCTGATTTATGCCCCCCAGTCGCGGTAATTTGTCACAGCAGCCACACATACCCCGCAAAGGTTAAGAACTGCGTATAGTTATTGAAGCTGAAGTCCTTCCCCGTGAAACTATGAGAGTGCTGTGACTGACCATTCCCCACAGCAGCGCTGGAGTTTCCAGAGTCCTCATTCCCAGGCTTTTCCAAGTGTTCTTTGTTCGTTTTGTTTTTGGACTGCTGTACAGCATGCAGGATCTTAGTTTCCCAACCCGGGACTGAACCCATGCCCCCTGCATGGGGAGCATGGAGTCTCAACCGCTGGACCACCAGCCGATTCCATCAGGGGACATGGCCTATACTTTGCCGAAATCACTGCATACGACAGCAGCTTTTCTGCCCCTGGAGGTCAGCATCTCTGCCTTCTCTCAGCATCACTCCACTTGGAACTGTCCCCTCATCATCACTGCTCTGTGCTTCTTGCTCTAAGAATAACTTTGACGATCTTTGCGTCTTCCTCGGGGTTTCTGGCAAGCCGCAGCACTTCCCGACGGTGTTTTTCGGGCATGGTGTCATTTCGCGGGACCTGCCTCTGTATTCCCTTCATCTGTATTTTGTCCATCTTCTCATACGAGGCAGCTCAGGCTGGCAGGCTGATCTCTACTACAGCATCCCTCTCCTCTTCATTGTTATTATTATTCGTATGATCATCATATGATTGTTCATGATTGCATGGTCAGAATGGCTTTGTAGAGAAGCTCCCTGCTTGCTATTAGCTGACAGAATTAAAGGTTCTCCATTAAAGGGTGGCTGCTTTCTGCTCCCTGAAAGGCAAAAGCTAATGAAATACTTTGACCAAAATGAAAAAACAGCAGAAAACTTCGGGAGCAGTTGAGCAGTTGTTGGGGTGGATGCTTTCAGAGGTCAGGAATCATTGATCCGAGGGCTGTAATTGAGCGAGTAAGGGGGAAGGCAGGCAGACTCGGCTCACTCCCGGGCACGATGTGACCGGAATGCCTGGCCTGCCAGGCGCCGAGTCCACAGGACTCGCGCTTCTCTGCCTGGACCCTGGGAGCAGCTTCCTGATTGTCTCTGTGCGTCTAACCAGTGCAGGAATCAGGCCCGCCCTGCTCGCCAACATCTGCGCTCTCGCCTGATTCCAGTGAGTGAAGTGCCCTGTTACCATACAACTTGGCCCCTAAGTCACATTAACCACCCCATCCAGTGCTTAAAGAACCAGCACCAGTTCCAGGCTGGAGCAAAGCCCATAGCACACATCTACAAACAGACACCCTCCCGGGGGCGTTTCAAGAGGGATTGCTTCCCAGCTCACCAACCGTGCAGCCCAACCAACCTTCAGACGCTCCAGTTCAGCTCACCTGCACCGTCCACATAGTGCTGCTCAGAGCCTGGGGAAAAGAAGCCCCAGGTTCCAGTTTCCCTCGGGCCCTCTAGCCCAGGCCAGGACCACCGGTCACCGTGCCGCCTTCCTGGGAAATGGGAGTTGGGGATGAGCTGACGACCTTTGAGGTCACCCAGCTCCCTGTTCTCTGACTCTGTCCGTCTTTCGGACCCCCACGGTGGCTTTCCAAGCAGGACGAGAACACGCCAGGTATTTTAATCCCTGAGACAGTGGCAGGGCTTCTAAGGAAGGCCAGCGTGTTCTACCTGGCAGGTCCAAGTTCATCCTGTGCCCGCCACGCAGGCAGGAAGCAGGTGCTCGGCACGTGTGTGCCCCCTGTGTTTCTACCTCCTTCAGGGGGTTCCCTCCCACGAAGCCTCTCTCGCCTGACGCCTTCTCCCCCCAGCCTGTGTCTGGGTGACTTGCTGGCTGATCCCTGGGTCAGCTTCCAGGTGTTCATGTTGCTCCTGCCGCTCTTGTTTTGGCTCAGACAGCTTCCCTCCTGAACCTGGAGAATCCCTGGCTCGGATCTCCCACAGGCTCTGCCTTTACCGAAAGCTGACTATGCGGGTTTGGCCTGGAAGTCAGGAAGATGGCGTTTGTGTCGTCAGCGGGGTGCTCGGTCACTCAAACCTAGGAAAGGTCCAGTCACTTGCCTGGTGGTCCAGTGGCTAAGACTCCACACTCCCGAAGCAAGGGGCCCGGGTTCAACCCCTGGTCAGGGAACTAGATCTCACATGGCATAACTGAGATGGATATAACCAAATAAACATTAAGAAAAAAAAGGCCCGAGCGTCCCCGAGTGTGAGGCATGTATGTCTGGATCCATCACTCCATTTGCCTCTGGGAATAGCCCCCCTCCCCAGTTCTCTGGGCTCCCTCGGGAGGGACCCCCTCGCAATGAGGCGGCCACCACGTGTACAGTTACATGGTTAGGGGTGAGGGGACTAACGTTTACAATTGCTATCCCAAGCATTTCTAGTCAGCTCCCCAGGCCTCCATGCCACCCTCGGTGAGGGGCGAGGGTCCCAGAATGCAAAGCTGTTTTCCCTTGTCTGCCCATTCTTCCTGCACTGCACCAGCATCTCCTTGGGGGCCACTAGGGCCCAAGCAGTGCCCAAGAGGTGCCAGGTCCCTGCCTGCGTGCAGCTGGCTATTGGCCACAATACAGGGCTAGAGAAGAGTGCTGGGGCGAAGGGGAAAGGCACGCGACCCCCTGGACTCCCAGAAGAGGCAGCTCTGGGCGGCCCCTTGAGCACCTGCTCACTAGGGAAAGCGCAGGGGTGGCCAGCGGGGCGGGGGGCAGCAGTGGGGAAGTTAGAGTGACCGGATCTTGGGAGGAGAGTGGTGCTGGCAGGAGGTAAATGGGGATGGGGAGGCGGGGGAGGCCAGGCCTGGTAGATGTACTGAGGAGTTTGGACTTGATCCCAAGGTCAACATGAACCCTGGAGCAGGGATACAAACCCATGACCAATAAAGACGCGACAAGACATGACTCCCGGGACTTCCTTGGTGGTCCAGTGGGTAAGACTCCAAGCTTCCAATGCAGGGGGCACAGATTTGATCCCTGGCTGGGGAACTAAGATCCTACAATGCCATGCGGTGTGGCCACAAAATTAAAAGGATGAAATTACTAAACTAGGAGATGCAAAGTAAGATCACAATGAGAAACCACCACACACCCAATAGGCTGGAAAAATGTTTTACTATGTCACAGCAAGAGCTACCGATAACGCAGAGCAACGGGGACTCTGCTGGGAGTGTCGACTGATGTAAATCATTGCGAAAGTAATTTGGCTGTGTCAGCTAAAACTGAGGAGTTCAGTACCCAGTGAAACATGGAAACATGATTGGAATATCCAGAGCAGCACTGTGGTAGAATATTACACAACTGGAAAAAGGAATAAACTAGTTATTCAAGTCAATGTGAATAAATTTCACCATGTTGAGAAAAAAAATTGCACACTACATATGATAACCCTTTATTTACATTCAAACACATCCATCATTTAAGGACACGTATATGGCAAAACAGAACACTTCAGCGCGATTGGTGGTGAATTCCCTGGTGGTTCAGCGGTTAGGACTCAGCCAAGCGTGCAGGTTCAATCCCTGGCCAGGGAACTAAGATCCCACAAGCTGCATGGCTCAGCCTAAATAAATAAGTTTATTAATAATTTTATTATAACATTAATTTATTGATAAGTTAATGGATTTGTTATGAAATTTCTTTAATAATAAATTTGTCATTAACAAATTAACAAATGTATTTATTAATAGTAAATGTATTTATTGACAATAAATAATTAATTAAAGCTTCTTTTTAAAAAGACCATAAACTGATGGTGTTGAATGACCTTCAGCAGGGTGGCCCTGCATGACTCTATTTCTTTGTTGAGAGTCTTCCCATCACTCTCTCCAGCTGGTGTATACACATGCTAGGTCAGCATCCTAAGAGAATTCATGGGTCCAGTGCCTCTCACTGCTACCATCCTCCCTAAAAAAGGAAATATGCTCAGAGGCTTGCAAACCTTTCTGTTTTAAAGTGGGGGGGGGGAGTTTAATAATGACTTCATTTGTAGATTTTTTTTTTTTTAAGGGATGCAAAGAGATAGCATTAATGACAGGAACACCTAGGCCTCTGAGAACAGGGAGGCAGGCTGCTAACCGGGGGCAGGGTGGTGGGCACAGCAGTGATCGTGCTTGCCTGGCCTCCCAGCAGGGTGGTGGATGCAGGTGACTGTGACCGCCTGGCCTCCCGCCCCTGTGAACAGCCTGGGGTCTCTAGGACAGGTCATTCTTCACCAGGCCCTTCGTACATTTGTCAGGTTTAATTCCCTAGCTGTTTTATTTTGGATAATGAGACTGAATGCTGATTGAAATGTTGTGTTCAGTGGATTTACTTATCCAGTAGTTTTAAGTTTAGTGCCAAGTTGTTGAAAGGGCTTCGAATGTAAGCCTGTAAAGGGCAGCGTACTGTTGGTATGCTGCTCAGGACACTGCATTGGGAAGTAGCTTAGAAATTAGAAGCTTCTGGGGCTTCCCTGGCGGTCCAGCGTTAGGATGCCTCATTCCCACTGCGGGGGCCACAGTTCAATCCCTGGTGAGGGAACTAAGATCCTATATGCTATGTGGCTCGGCCAAAAAAAAAAGGAAAAAGAAAATAATCTTATTATACATCCCTTTGAGGCTTTCCTGGTGGTCCAGATGGTAAGAATTCGTTTGCAATGCAGGAGAACTGGGTTCGATCCCTGAGTTGGGAAGATCCCATGGAGAAGGGAATGGCTACCCACTCCAGTATTCTTGCATGGAGAATTCCATGGACAGGGGAGCCTAGAAGGCTTCGGTCTGTGGGGTCACAGAGTCGGACGCCACTGAGAGACTAACGCGCTTTCGTTCATCCACTAGCAACTTGAACCGCAAACTCAGCTTAGGATCTGTCTCACACATGCACTGGGACACGGCTGTTAACTGACACACCTACACACGCTTGTCTCCCTAACTCCGGATAAGGCAGAGGGTGTTTGCAAAGTGCGGCAGTTTCCATTAGCTCATTCACTGCTTGATTCTGGGTAATAACACACGTGTGCCCCAGCCGATTTGTCCTTGAGTGAAAGAATTTAGAACCATATGAAGACAGGTTGCTGGGGGGGCGGGGGCTTCCCAAGAGGTGCTAGCGGTCAAGATCCTGCCTGCCAACGAAGGAAGTGTAAGAGACTCAGGTTTGATCCCCTGGAGGAAGACATGGCACCCCACTCCAGTATTCTCGTCTGGAGAATCCCATGGACAGAGGAGCCTGGTGGACAGTTCATAGGGTCGCAAAGAGTTGGACAAGACTGAAGCGACTTAGCACCCACACAGGAAGACAGAAGGAACCTGTTCCGATTGTCCTGTCCCTGCCCGTTTTCCAGGTAAGGAAACTGAAGCTTCAAGAGACTTGGCCCCAAAGTCAGCAGAGGAGGCACAAATGAGGGACAAAGAAGCAGACAGCACCTCACTGGGCAGGGAAGGGGTTGATCTGGCTCTTGAGGGAGTGGGCGTTTTCCAGGCTGGAAGAGAAGGCAGGGGCAGAGGTGTGAACAGGCGGGAGGCTGGGGCAGGGAGGCAGAGTCCCTTATTGCAGGGTGTGGAAGTGGGAAGCAGGAGGAGAAGCAACAGGACCGTGGCCTTCCAGAGGGCCTGGTCGGGACCCCTTTATGGGTAGTCAGTGCCCAAAATGATGACTCTATTCGTGGCAAGCTGGCCAGACCTAGGTGGCCCCGCCCGCCCCCAGGCCACCTGGGCAGAGCCCTGACAGCCTGGTGACCCCTAGCTCAGTGCAGATGGAAAGGAACTGTCATCTCCCAGGCCCGCCAGGAACGTCACACCCACTTGTCCCCCTCCCTTTTCAGCTTCTGACCCACCTCACCTCACCTCGGGCATCTGAAGGTCAGCAGCAGCTGGCCTGTTCTTCCACTCGCTGAACACAAGGCTGCCCTTGGGGGGAGTCTCAACCTAAAGGCCTCTGCCCTCATGTTGGCTGAAACAAAGAAGCGAGCAGGGAGGGCAGAGCTGCCCCCAACCCACCCTCGACCCTCCAGCTTTAGGGCCACGACCCTGGGATGCCAGGGAGGCTGAGCGGCCCGGGGAGGGCTGGACGCACACCTGACTCCATCCTAAGACTCAGGTGATTTGAAGTTGGCATCTTTTAACCCTCCGGTCTGTCTTTATGTATATAGGGTTTTAGTGGTGAAATACACACACACACACACACACACACACACACACGTCTCTGTTGTTCAGTCTCCAAGTCGTGTCTGACTCTTTGCGACCCCATGGACTGCAACACACCAGGCCTCCCTGTCCCTCACCATCTCCCGGAGTTTGCCCAAGTTCATGGCCATTGAATCGGTGATGCCATCCAACACACATATATACAAATTATATATAACTTGACACATGTATATATATCTCGGAGAAGGCAGTGGCATCCCACTCCAGTACTCTTGCTTGGAAAATCCCATGGATGGAGGAGCCTGGTGGGCTGCAATCCATGGGGTNGATGCCATCCAACACACATATATACAAATTATATATAACTTGACACATGTATATATATCTCGGAGAAGGCAGTGGCATCCCACTCCAGTACTCTTGCTTGGAAAATCCCATGGATGGAGGAGCCTGGTGGGCTGCAATCCATGGGGTCGCTAAGAGTCGGACACGACTGAGCGACTTCACTTTCATTTTTCACTTTCAGGCATTGGAGAAGGAAGTGGCAACCCACTGCAGTGTTCTTGCTTGGAGAGTCCCAGGGACGGGGGAGCCTGGCAGGCTGCCGTCTATGGGGGTCTCACAGAGTTGGACACGACTGAAGCGACTTAGCAGCAGCAGCAGTAGCATGTATATATATATAATATTAATTTATAAAAGTTGCCTCCAGTTCTCTCACAGTTTTATTCCAACTCAGTGACAGGTTGACAGCTTTGTCACGAACTCTCAAGAGTGACACATTAATGACAGTGACCTAGGGAATTCCCTGGTGGCCCAGTGGTTAGGACTCAGCTTTCCCTGCCTAGGGCCCCAGTTCAATTCCTAGTCCGGGAAGAATCTGCAATCTGAGTGGCACAGCCAAAAAAAGATGATGGCGATTTAGAGTGCATCTCACATAATTCTCTCCTCTCTTTCCTAACTCTCCAGCTGGCGAGAATAAAGAAAAATGAAATTTCTAAACTTCAGTGCCACTTTGAGTTGGAGGCCCCAAACACAGCCAGTCACCTACCTGGCCCTTAGATGGTACCAAAGGTTAATCTGCCTTCGAAGGGGAGGGCCCCCACCTGGTCTCTTCCAACACTTATGCTTTGTACGTGGAGATGGTGGACAGCCACCTGCCCAGCCCTGCTCTTGAGCTGGGTTAGGGGGATCAAGAGACAAGACAAAACCTAGTTTCAGCTCCTCCCTGTGGATTAGAGCGTGGAGGAGGCACCCAGAGGAATCCGGGCAGGCCATCTCTGTGCTGAGCTGAGCTCCGTACAAGTGTCACCTGGAGGAGGAGAGGGTGTCCAGGGGGATCCCCTGCCCTGGGGTCCCTCCTGCTGTGCCTTCCCCCAACCCCTGGGGGTGGCTCTGGGAGGGGCTGGACAATGGAGGTGGGAGGCTGGAACAAAACCAGAAACCTCCACCACACTTTCAGTCTGTCCTTCCTCCCTTTGGACCTGTTTCTCTGCCATATTCTTCTTACAGGTCACCTGGGCAGGGTTGATGATGGTGGCACCCCAGCCTCTGACAATCAGCAGGGCTGGGGGCTGGGGCAGGGGTCTGCAGCCAGCTTTCTGGGTCTGAGAGCACTGAGGTCAGGGGTGGGGACGGGGGAGAGTGTGGGCTGAGGTCAGAGCCGGTGGTGGGAGGAGTGAACGGCCAGCAGCATCAGCAGGGCCTGGGATGTGAACACCCAGACAGGACTGCTGGCTGGGGGTCCCACAAGCCCCGGACATTTCTGCACGGGGAGGTGGGCAGGTGAAGACAGGAACGCAGAGCAGGTGAGTCCAGGGAGAGCCCGGTGACCATGGCATAGAGTCTGGGTCCAAGTGGGACCCTGAGCTTGGAGAGAGACATCTTAAGATGCTCCCGCGGACTTGGCAGCTTCAGAACGTGGGGGCTGAAGGGTGAGTCACAGACGACTCGGAAGGCCTGAAGGTGAGTTCAAGGGAAGATGGTAGAGCTTCCGGAAGTCGTCTGCGTTCCTGTCCAGGACCGCTAGTTCCTATAGGAGCCAGGGATGGACCTGAACTCGGTTTGTTCCTCCCCCATGAAAGTTCTGAAGGCTAGGTCTGGGAGTCTCCAGCTGAGCCTTGCCCTGGGCACAGCGCATAGCTGCACACCTGTCCTCTGCCTGACTTGGGCGCAGCACAGAGACCAGGGAGGTTGGGTGGGGGACGAGGAACCTTCCAGGAGGGTGTGCCCCCCTGCCACAGCTGGCACCGGGCCCTGCCTCCCCCAGCAGGCGTCGCCCCTGACCCCTGGCCCTCTGCCTCCCGGCCCCAAGGCCACACCAAGGCTGCGGTTCTCAGGAAGTCCTGTTCCCGCCCTCACTGTCCGGCTCCCTTCCTGCCCAGCTAGCCCAGCCCTGCCTTCTCGCCCACATCTCAGCAGCCCCTCTACTGGATGCCTCACAGACGTTTGCGCCCAACACGGGTCACTCTGAACCGGTTACCTGCTGCCCCGGGTGACCCTCTGCATCACCCGGGCTGTCCTCATTCTCCGGGTCTTGCCTGTGCCTGCCCCTTCTCCACCCACTGGCTCTGCAGGTGCAGCCCTCCATGGGTCTCCCTGGCCCCCACCTTCTTCCACACCTTGGCCAGAGTGGACATGGGCCCCCGGGATGGCCTCCAATGCCTCCCATGGTTCTTGGGCCACATTTCAAGTCCCCTGGCCCAGCGCACTGCCTCACATGGCTGTGTCCCCCAGACCCCATGACTCGGAAGGGCTCTTCCCGCCTCCACTTCCTTTGCCGTTGCCCTCCCCTTCTCCCCAACTCACTTCTCTGTTTCTTCGCCTCCTCCTGGGTGCTTCCAGCGTGCCCACACCCTGATATCTTATGAATCCACGGGTCGGCCTGGTGCTGGCTCCACACCTGCCCCCACCATGAGGGCAGGGACCCAATTTCCGCCCAGTGTGTCCTAGGCCTGCAGACGAGCTCAGTCAACAGGCACTAAGTGTGCTCACTATACAAGACACCGTTTCCTCCAGCAGGACGGCCACCGCACTGGCGCCCACAGCAGTGGCACAAGCAGGGAGAGAGTGCATCCCTGCGATGAACTGATGAGGAAGTGGCCAATCCCTCCCAGACCTCCAGGGATCCACCAGAAGATATGCCAGAAGAAGAACAAATTTGGCACCAAAGCATCCCCAGTCTCAAATGGAAAACTAGTTCGCTCTGTGGAAATGTACCATAGAGCGGACTCACATACACACAGCCAGAATCGGAGGGCTGGCCCCTTCCCGTTCGCAGCATTCATCCCCACCTTTGGGACTCTACTGCCAGCCCTCCCGCCCCTCCCGAGTTAGAGCTCAAACCGTGCAGGATAGATTCCTGGTGTTCCATGGCTGCAGCGAGGCCCCCGTCCCCCTGCTCTCCATCAAGGGAACAACAGGGTGCCTGCCCCTCCACGGCGCACCCACTGCATGCCAGGGGCCAAGGCTTCCCGGGCATTAGCTCAGGGCACCTTCCACGTCCTTGCTGCAGATGAGACAAGAGCGAAGCACAGAGTCTGCTCAGAGTCACACAGCCAGCAGCTGACTGTGGCCCAGCAGACAACCTGCTCCACGCCAGCTGTGCCGATTCCAAAGCGTGCACATCCCAACATAGTTATGACTTGACTGCGAACGTTTCTCCAAGGTCATCGCTACCCGTCAGTTTTTTAAAAACAGCTTTATGATATACCTGATACGGAATAAAATGCCTGTGTAAAGTACACTTGATACCTCTGACATCGGCATGCACCTGTGAAATCACTCTTACCACGGAGATGAGAAAGTGAACAGACTCACCACCTGAAGTTTCCTCCTCCCTACTCCTGTCAGCGCCACCCCCAGGCAACCACCGATCCTGAGGGGTGTTAGCTCGCATTTCCCAAAACTTTATATAAATGACTGGTATCTTTCCCTTGGCATAATTATTTTATGTATAAAACATTTACCAAGATAGGCCACAACCTGGGCATTAAACAATAAGAATTCAAATCATGCCATGTACATTCTATGACCGTCGTGGAATTAAATATTAGATATCAATAATAAGTATCTGGAAAACCTCCAAGTATTTAGAAACTAACACATTTATAAATTACCTGTGGGTCAAAGAAGTCAAAAGGGGAATTAGGAAGTTACTGATTGACGTTAATAAACGTGTACAGCTGTTACCATGTGCCAGGGGCTGTCTTGGGCCATTTCCCAAAACAGAACGAGCTAACATTAGGACTCATAACAGCTCTGTGAGGAAGACACGTACCCATTCTGCAGATACTGAACCCCGAGGCCTGGAGGGAGTAAAGAGTTGCCCCAGCGCACAGGGAGGCAGTGGCAGAGCTGGGATTTGAATCCAGGACACCTGCCCCCAGGGTCCGGGCCTGGTGTCCCAGCTTACTAATGGAGGGACACGGCAAGGTTGCAAACGGACAAAGACGGTCAAACTGCCCTGACAGCATCACTTTGGGATGAGTTCAACAAATCCTCAGCAGCTCAGTCTGCAGGACTTGAAAATGTATTAGACATAGCCTGGTGGAGGAAGCGGGAGAAGGCTGGGAGGGAAAGGGAAAAGTGAGTGGAGACCAAGGGGGTAGGGCTCCGCGGAGCTCAGGCTAGGAGGGAAAGTGCCCACACGCTGAGAACCCATCTCTCTCAGGGGACAGGCTGGCCCTGGCAGGAAAGCACAGGCAGGAAGGGGCCCTTAAGGAAATGCCTGTGCTGAAGCTCCCCTAGAACACTGATAGGAAAGACACCGGTGTTTCAGGTCGAGGGGAGACCATGTCCCAGCCCTGCGCGGGAGGCCGCTGGCGCAGTGAGGGTTAGAGAAGAGCGTGGCAGGGTGTGCAGTGGGAACCGAGGACCAGTGGTCAGTGGGTCGGTGGGGGCGCCCTGCAGGCCTGGTCTGTCTCCAAGGAGGGATGCGGTGTCCCACAGGGTCTGGGGCCTGTGTGCAGGAGCGGGAGACACGGCCAGATCTGGTTCTCACAGCTCACCCCAGCTACAGGGTGGAGGACACACACTAGGAACGCCCCAGCAGAAAGAGGCGCGAGGCGGCCACGGGGCTCTGGAGTCTCGAAGGTGAGCAGCGGCGTGAGGAGGTTGGTGGGGCTGGGGACGGACTCCAGGTGCCCAGGGGGCGGGGGACGAGGTGGGGGG
>SJYA01005933.1:0-14185 GCA_006410615.1 Neotragus moschatus | reverse complement strand
AGTTTGACCTCAAGGTTCACAGGAAGTGTCAGAAATGAGACTTGATTCCAATTTTGACTCCAAATCTTGTGACCTCTATGAAGCCTAAGCAGATACCTATAATCTCTACTGATATGCTACTAGCTGCTCTTCATTGCTGATTTGCCTAGGAGTACAAATCAGAAAAATGAAAAAAAAAAAGAGAGAAACTGGGAAGATTCTTTACTACCTTGAGCAGAATTACCGTCCTGAAGATTATCTTGTACCTGATTTTGATGAACAAAGGGAAAAAAATTATTAAACCACCAATGGAAGAGAGCTAGAGTCCTGAAAAAAAAATTATTTAGTATAGGTGAGCAAATACTATACAGTTTTCCCATAAAGATATTAGTCTATTTAGAACATGTCTCATGGGGCATGCACTTGTTAGGTAGGTAGAATAGGGAAATAGAACAAAAGAAGGCCCGAGGATCAGAGTGAAGACTTCAGGTAGAACAAGCAGCACTCCTGGCTAAGCCCAATTTGGATAGGGCAGGCCCAGGTGGAGGAAAACATATAAAAGGAGGAGCCAAAGCATGTTGTCTCTCTCTTTCTCTCCCACGTGCGTGTGCTCTTTTCTCTCTCTGTCTCCCCACCCCCCCACCGCGCCCCCCACGTGCTCCTCTACTCTCTTCTCTTCAAGTCTTTGGGTTGGCATGCCCTCATGCTTCGAGGATGGATTCTCCTGCTGTCTTCTAAATAAAACAGAGCTGTAACACTGATTTGCCTAAGAGCTATAACATGGTTTGTCCAAGACCTGAGAGCTGTGATGCGCCGAAGGCTTTAATGTCTGTCGCTCCAAATCTTTGTTGTGATGAGACAAAGAACCGAGGAACATACACTCCCGTGACACACTAATGTATATTATTTATCTATCAGTAAGGATCTACTATTAAAAGATCTCTCCTCTTTAAAATATCATCTTCTTCAGCTTCCACAATGGGGACACATTACCCTTTTTTTCAGGTTTTCTTTTACCTCCTTAGTACCTATTTCTCCACGATTCTGTGCCTCTTTTTGATATTTAAGGTTGGTAAACTCTAGGATCTATCCCTGACACGTCCCTCATCTCCATTCACTCTTTCAGCATATCAGCTTGATCTTCCTTATTCTCATAGCTCTACTTTGCATCCATATAGCAATTTTCAAATACTTAATCTGTATCCTAGGCTTTCCCTAAACACCAGTTTAGATTATCCAACTAATATTTTAAAATTATACGTGAATGGTTAGCAGCTATCCCAAAATTAATCTGGCCAAAACAGAAAAAGGCAATTCCTAATTTTTTATGGGAAAAAAGAAAGAAAGAAAAGATTTTTTCAGGAAAAAAAAAAAAAAAAAAGCGAGAAAAAAAAAAACCCTCCATCTGCTCAGTTGTTCAAGTAGAGAATCTGAGTATCATCCTTGTTGCTTCTCTTTTATTCAGCCTACCATGCCCTCTTTAAGGAGTCTCATCAATTGCTCCTTCAAAGTGTTTCTCGTGTTGGTTCACTCCTCTAAACATCCATTGTTATTTTAATTGAAGGATGAATAATCTCTTATCAAAACTCTCAGAATAAATATCTACTGGCCTCCAGCTTCTTCACATCTCCATATTCAATTCATCTTCCAAAAGACCACTGCATGGACTTTTAAAAAGTATAATCCAGATTATACCACTTGCCTGCTCACACTGTTCCCAGGATGTACCATTTCATTTGGGCAAATACTCACCCCTGACCCTGGCCCACAAAGCTCTCAGTGTGCTGACTCTTCCTCTTCCCATTAGGATTCAGTCATTTTGGTTCTTTTTTTTTATTCCTTACACAATCCAAACTCATTCTTGCCTTAGGCCAATCTCCTCTGTCTGGAATGTTATCCCTCTTGACCTTCACAAGGTTTTATATGGCCTCTTATTCCATTATCATCTTAAATGTCACCTCCCTGGAAAGCTAAAGTAGCTTTCAAGTCACAATGATATCAACCTATTTTATTCATCTGAATAGCATGTATCTTCATCCACTCTTTCCATGCTTATTTTCTATCTCTTCCTTTCTGATTAGGAAGCTAATGCATGAAAAGAACCCTTGGCCATTTTCATAATGCTAGTTACCAGAAAATATTTAGTACATAGAAAACATTAAATTTTGCTGAAAGAAAGAAAAAAAATAAACTAATAGGAAATAGAAGAAAAAAGAAATAAAAAAAAAGAGTGGTCATCTATACCAACACAATGAATTCTTACTGTCTATAGAATACATTTGAAATACGACACAAGCATGATGTAAATGCGTTCATGAAACTGTCACTGAAATTTACTGAGGTCTAGCAAATGATTAGAAGATAACAAATGAAGACAATGTCTTAAGGAAAAAAAAGTGTTTAAATAAAGGACATGAGGAAATAACAATGCAATCAGAGAAACTATTATATTTCTGAACAGAAATCCTCAAATTTGCCTGATATAGTGTAGTGAAAAGCAATTTGATGATTAAATAATAATCAAAAAATGCAAAGTGAAATCATTGCGAGAAGGTACTATATTCAAAATCACTAGACAAAGCACATAGTTACAGTGATTCTAATACAGATCACAAAAATAACACACAAGGAAATTAAAATGTAGGAATGAGAGACAGAGAGAAAGCTTTTCAAATATTTTCTTATTTTTCTCAGCAAAACATAATTATTTAAGAAAACCGAGTATTACCCCTGATGATTGCCTGTTTCTCAAAATTCAAATCAAATCAGCCACTCAGTCTTATCTGTAACCTGAAGAAAACTGAGTTGCCCAAACAGTATTAGATTAAATTTTATTAGAAAAATCTAATCAACTTAAGTCTTTATTAAAATTGTTCAAAACCCCACCAAAAAACATGAAAACATATTTTTAAAATCTTTGTTTTTGCTCATGGAATATGTTATGTGCATGCATGAGAGAGAGAAGGAGAAAGAGAGGGGGTGACAGAAAGGGAGAGAGAGATTTGTGAGTATGTGAGTGTGAGTCACACACGTGGTACGTACTTACCTCGTCATCTTTCTTTCATCTCTCTCTACATTCTTAAACTTTCCCTTCTCTTTTGCATAATTTATGTTCTCTGCTCAACCACATTTTTTGTTCTGTTCTCTTTTCTTCTCCCAGAAGCCCTTTAGTTGATCCAATGTAAATAAAATTAAGCAGTACTAAGATTTTCTCACTTCTCCTTCTTAGTCACATTCCAATAATAACTAGGCTACCCATCAGCACTGCAATCCCACAGTCAAAATAGAAATAACTCCCTTACTACTACTATATTATCTACATTCTAGCATTCCATCTCCTCTGGCTTCTTACAATTGCTTCTTAGTTAATTTCTCTCACATTTGTACAGAGCAACAAATAAAATATTTTTGAAATAAATCCATTCAAGACACCTGCTTGTTTAAATTCTTAAATAACTTCCAATTTCTATTAAACTCCAAACACTTTCACATAAGCTGAAAGACCTTCAATCATATGAGACCTTCTGAGTCTTGGCGACTTTCTCAAGTCTTGTTAGACAATTTCATCCTTGTTCTATGACAGCATGAATTCTGTCAGTTGTAAAATATTCTGTGTTCCCTCCTGCTTCTACACCTCGTTATGACTATTCTTTCTGATTATAGTGTCTCCCTTCCTTTTTCTCAGCTAATTCTATTCATTCATCAAATGGGTCAGCTAAAATTTCACTCAAATAAGCTTGAATCCTCTTATCAAATGTACTAATAGCATAATTACCTTTTCCTCAAATGCTTATCACAATTGTAATTGTGTAATATCTTTTTTTTCTTAGACTGTAAGCTAAGTGAGGGCAATGATATTTCATTTCTGTAACTAAAGGAATTTAACACATAGATACCATTGTTGAATACTTGAATGAATACATAAATAAATACATAAATAAATATATAAAAAGTCCATATCTGCAAAAAGGCAGTGGATGGCATTTTCATGCCTCTCCTTGCTGATAAATTTGCCTTTCACAAGGATGAGAAAACAGTAAGATTCCATAAGTGACTATAATAAGGAGACCTTGATTAGTAGAGTTACAGTGACAGAAGACTTGGAGAAAGATGACCACATCATCTTGGAACACATAGCTTCTAGAAAGAATCACGCAGTCTTTAGTAGTTAACCCAGTCCCCCGATCTGTCTGGTGAGGGTACCAGTAAGCAAGCAACATGGGCACTACAGCTTATTGTGTGGATTTTGCCGCACTCCATCAGTATTCAGACGCTTGCCTCTTTCCCTGTGCTTCCTGTCCATTATCGATTATGTTTCTAGAAGACTTCATAGGGGGAGCAATGATTTTAAAAAATTTACTTTTATTTTTCTCAGTTCCATACTGATCCCATATTCTTTATGGCAGCTATCATTGGGTAATTTGTATATGTTTTTTCCTGATGCTTGATATGTGTATTCATTCTCTGAAAGAGAAAAATACTAGCTGATTACATATATTCTTACTTCCCCTGTATATTTTCAACTCTCCTCTATGGGAGCAGAGTGACTAAAATGGGAATTAAGTGATGAAGTCATGTTCTAAAGGACATGTGCCGAAATAGGAAGAGGAACATGCAAACGAGCAGAGATGCTGCAAAGAGCACTTGTACCTTTAAGAAACTTACTTGGAAAGCAAAAAACCAGAAGGAGGTGAACAGAGAGAACAAATATGGGATTCAGGTAAATGGTAATTTTACTCTGTACAGAAGAGGAAGAAGAACATGGCTTAGGGTAGATAAGGTACTGTTACAAATGACAGCAAAGGCAGAATGATTCATTTGTCTCTTATTTAATTCCCATTTTATCTATCAAGGAGAATGATCTCCAAACCGTAAAGCATAAAACAAAATGCATAAAGAGTAGATCGTGAAGGAAGATAGAAACCAAGATCTTCAAATGGCATCTGACTGCTTTAAATAAGCTTAATCCTTAGCATATTCACAACCCATGCTGTCTTTTCCATCTGATACGGCAAATACTTGATACTTCTACTTTAGTATCCTAATACCATTTCTGCAACTCTGCTCTGGGATGGTATGCCAAAGTACTATCCAGTGGAGCTTTTCTATGAGCCAAAACTTAAGAGACTGAATCTCTAATCCAATAAGTAGTCCTTGGTTGCTCTTCTTCGTAATTTGGATCTTCGACCATTTCTGTGCTCTATCCACTGATGAGAATCTCCTTTACTTCAGCCTGGACAGCATCCATTACTTGTTTAAATTGTGACTGAAGATTGGAACCTATCCTTCTAGGACACTTGTATTTATCCTGCTCTGTTGAATGACTACAATTGACTTACCCACCTCAACTATTTAGCGTGTGCCCTGTTATGTTCCTTCCCCTGTTTGTAATGATTGAGTTTCTTTGCTTTAACAGTCAATCTATATAACAACCCTGTGCTTAGTCGCTCAGTCATGTCTGACTCTTTGTGACCACATGGACTTTAGCCTGCCAGGCTCCACTGTTCATGGGGATATTCCAGGCAAGAATGCTGGAGTGGGTTGCCATGCCCTCCTCTAGAGAATCTTCCCAACCCAGGGATCAAACCCAGGTTTCCCACAGTGCAGGCAGATTCTTTATCATCTGAGCAATCAGTGAAGCCCAATAATACTGGAGTGGGTAGCCTATCCCTTTGTCAGGAGATCTTCCCCACCCAGGAATCTGACTGGGGTCTCCTGTATTTCAGGCAGATTCTTTACCAGCTGAGCTACAGGGAAGCCCTTTGTGCTTATTCAAATGCTAAGTCCTAGGTCCAAGAACTAGCACCTTTGTGATAGTTACTTTAATTAACTTCTCCTAACAGGTTATCAGATGCGAGGAATCTCTCTGCTTTGTGGTGACAACGTCTGGGTCCACTTTAACGTCTGTGAGTTCCATTTTGGCTTTAGAGTCTTTGTAAGAGTAACCATCTTGAATACTGCCCCCCATTTCAGCATAGGCTTCCTCAACATTTTATATTTGCTTGCTTGTTTGATTTCATAGTGTCCTTGACAGGCAAGATTCCTCCCTTTCAAGATTTCTTTTTGAAGTCCACTCATGCTCAGCCTGGTCACCTCTGAGTACAGGGTCTAACATACCTGGATATCAAGAGGGCAATTGCCTTCATGTGTCACTTGTAGAGAACAGGGAAAAAACTTTCTTACTCTCTCCACCAAAGCATCACTCACTTAGTTTGTCACACATCATTGAAATGACATATTTTATTCATAAACATTAACATTAAAGTTATAAAATATAAGCTATTACTCTATTTTCTTTTTTTTTTGTTGGAAAAAAATAGTAACAGATATCACATGGTTTTTTAGTGACAGAAGTCAAATTAAAATCCTGGTTTTATCATTCTCAGTCTGGATTTTTTTTTTAAACTATATTACAATATTTTCTCTTTTTTTCAGAGAGAGGCAGAGAGAGAGTGAGAGACAGTGAGAAAGAAAGAAGGACAGAGAAAGAGGAAAAGGAAGGGAGCAAGGGAGAGAGAAACACAGAGAGATAAAGAGAATGAGGGAGAAAAAGAGAGAGAGAGACAGAGGGAGAAAGGGAAGGAGGCAGGGGACTGGAGAAAGAGAGAGGGATGGAGGGAGAAAAGAGGAAGACAGAGATAGAGGGGGAAGAGAGAGACAGAGAGAAAGGGAGGAAAGGAGGGAGAGAAAGAGAGAGAAAGAATGAGGGAGGGAAGGGAAGGAAGAGAGAGAGGGAGAAAGGGAGCAAGGCAGAGAGAAAAGGAGGAGAAGAGAGACAGAAAGAGGGAGAAGGGGAGGAAGAGAGAAGGAGGGAGGGAAAGAAGGGAAGAGAGAGAAACTGGAAGAGGGGAAAAGGGAGGGAAGGTGGGAGAAAGAGACAGGAAGGGAAGGGGAAAGAGAGACATAGGGAAAGAAGGAGAAAAGCTACAATATTTGGCTTAGCAAGGCATTATCTCTTAAAAAAAATACATCGTGTATTTAGAAATAAAATCCATTATCCAATAGTTACAGCTTTTGTGGTAGCTCATATGGTAAAGAACCTACCTGCAGTGCAGGAGACCCAGGTTCAATTCCGGGTCAAGAAGATCCCTTAGGGGAGGAAATGGCAACCCACTCCAGTATTCTTGCTCAGAGAATTCCATGGACAGAGGAACCTTGGGAACTGCAGTCCATGAGGTTGCAAAAGACCAGTAGTGTAGGGGAAATATAAAATAAAGTTATTTTTTCATGAAATATTTGACATAGACTTTGATATACCTATATAAATTACGCATCTCCAAGAGTGAGAGATAGTATGCAATGCTTCTCAAATTCATAAGGGAGCACAATCCCATTTTTTTGTCAAAGAACATCTTCATGTATACCTCATTTGGGGAAAGAATGCCTGAATTAATTTCATGACATTAAATGTCTGAATTGCTTTTCTTAGTGAATTCCTCAGTACTATTTTTCTGTTTATGAATGTTTTTCTCTCATTTTTATAACATTTTATTTAGTTTCAGTTTCCCATATTCTATTTCCAAAATTTCTCAATAAAGTTTTTATCTTTTTTTTTTTACTGCTGCTTTAATTTGTTTTGTAGTATCTTGTGTGTGTACTTTAATGGAAGTAATTCATTCTATTTTCTTTAAAACATTGTAGTTATATTTGTTATAAAGCTTTGTCATACTGTTCTATAACAGTAACCTCATCTGGACTTTATTCTGTTGATTTTATATTTTGTTGACCCTGCTAATATTAGGTTTACTTTATATTTACGTATTTTTATTGTGAGTTTGGGTTTACCTGGTGGCTCAGTGGTAAAGAATTCACCTGCCAATGCATGAGATGCAGGTATGATCCTTGGTTCAGGAAGATGCCCTGGAGAAGGAAATGGCAACCCACTCCAGTAATCTTGCCTGGGAAATCCCATGGACAGAGGAGCCTGGCACGCTACAGTCCATAGGGTCACAAAAAATGAGACACAACTTAGTGACTAAACAACAAAAAATTGTGAGTTTTGTTGTTTCATTTTCTTTCTCTTTCCCTCCCTTTCCAGTTATCTTCACCAATGTAGAGGTCCCATGAGTGCATCTAATTAGTCCAAGAGCTCTAGTTAAGTAGGAAGGGTTAGGAGGGCAGTCTTGATTTCTCATCCCACCGAGAAGAGCTATCACCTACCTATGCAGAGGCAGCTAAAATATTTGTTAAGTTCCTGGTCATGAGGCAAAGCTACAAACTTAGAAATACTTGGCAAAACTTCTCTCAATGGATTTCTTTCATAAGTGAGGGAGCCCACTCAAGGTACTATATTTGGGCCCAGCTCCCCCAACTCACATGGAAATTTTTTCTTCTCTTTACTCATAAGGCTTGTCATCTGGCACATAGACTCAGAACTCAGAACTTTATCCTCATGTATTGTAGTATGTTTTGACTACTTCTGGATCACAGTGATATTTACATTATTTTAAAATTCAGCTATTATTTAAAACTTTGTAGTAGTTATTCCACATGTTCAAGGGACAAAGGATTCATTGAAAAATGAACTTATGCTATTATTTCTATTGGAAGATTCTATTTTCTAATCGTTACTATTAACATGCTTCACAGTTAACTCTTTTTAGAGACCAACGGATCACTAAATACATAAAGACAACTCAATGGAAGATTAAAAAAAAAAAAAAAGATAGTTATCTGATGAGGCAGATAATATAGGGAACAAACAAAAATTAAAAATACTCTCCTCATAATTATTTTCAACTATAACAAGAATAAAATCCAAATATAAGATAAAAAATGTTATTTAAAATTCAATATTTTTAAAAATAAAGCTTGTGAAAATATTATTTTTTAGGAAGCAAGTAAAATTAGAACATAAAGTCAAACTTTACCATGAAGTATTATGCAAAAATAGTGGAAATTAAAACTATATAAAAAAAGATAAAAGACATAATAAACACAAGACCTAAACTGCTGGTGTAGAGTCCAGAGCAAACATAAGAAATATTGATGTTGGAGAGATAATAACAGTTTTTTCTTTTTTAATTTAAGGATGTGGAACTTTGCATTGAAAGACAAAAGTTCATCTAGTGCCTAGCATTGTGAAATATAATATATCCATATAAGACAAATTATCATGATATTTCAGAACAGAGAGTGTTGATGGAATTAATAGTCACATGCAAAGTAATGGTTTTATTTATTTTCAAAACAGCAAAATAGAAATGCTAGAAATGAATACTTTCAAAACTGTGAGTAAACATTATTTTCAACCTAGAATTCAGAGCCAAGTCAAACTATCAACTGACTTTGAGGACAAAAGAAAGATAAGAAAAGTTCAGAAAAATTTACCTACCAGTCACTCTCTTTTGAGAAGCAACATAATGGTGTGCTCCAGAAATATGCAGTTAGTTGACCAAGATAGATGAATATTTTATAGCCAGAGAAGAATGTAATCATACCAAGAGAGCAGTTAAGAGAATTCCTTAAGCATAATGAAAAAACAAAAATCGTAGAGGTAAGAGTTCAAGTTAGACTGTAGCAAGAAGAAAAGTCTGGTAGGAAAGTCCTCAGAGAATAGAAGGAGATAAGAGAATATCTGATATGGTAGAACATTCAGGAAAAATGTGAGGTCTGTGCGTTTTGGATGGAACAAGCAAGAAAAAGAAAGAAAATAAAAAACTGATGGTAAGCAAACTGCTGTAAAGAAAGGTAACTCAGTAATGATATATTATTGGTCTCAGAAGTGAACAGTATTTGTATACTCATAATATTAACATAATTATTATCTTAGCTAATTGAGTGACTTACTATTTTGGATATATGTGATAGATGAGAGCAGATGTTGTATAAGGAATACTGCCTGAAATCAATTAAAATTTTTGCAATAGTATTTAGAAATGTGGTGATTACAATAAGACACAAAGAGTGACTGTATAAGAAGTATATTGGTATATAAGACTGTCATTAAGAACTCTTTGTGTTTTCAAACTATGTGTATGTATTATGTAGACAGACATAAAACCTAAAACTAAATTAGAAAAACAGTGCTTGTTTTCTCTTTGTCTCTCTCTCTTTTCCATGAAACTTTCCATGACCACCTCATTATTCTCCTCTAGAGTCAATCACAAAACACAGAAAATGATGAGTTACCATTTTCTACTTCTCCCAAGAATGGTACCTGACTAGTGCCATCATAGATACATGGAAAAGAAGTTAATTCATTATAGTCAACAGATATTTTAGGCTAGGCTGTTAAGACAATTCTCTTGCTGAATAGGTGGTGAAAGTCTGTACTTGGGCTTTGTTAACCCTAAAATTGCTTTGATTATCTCTTGAAGAGTATTTCTTCCCACTACATTCACAATATCTTTATCATCCTGCCTATACTAACTTTCTGCTTTTTAATTTTTTACTTCAAACCTCTTTCTCAAATTTCCTTACAGCAGACCTCTATCCTATTTATCATTGTTTATCATTGCCAAAACATTGTGTGATATTACTTATATGACCCATAGATCTTGATTTAGTTTTCCTAATCAATCCATAAATGTGTATTCTTGAAGACTGAAGTGTCTCCACAGAAAATGGTGGACAATTTAAAAGTCAAGTCAGACCTCCAGCTTACCACTCACCAGCTGAATGCACCTGGAAAAAGTTTACACTCTTGGAGGCTTGTTTCCTCACTTACTCAGTGATGTTGACAGATTGTTAGTTAAGCACCTCCTGGATCTTCCCAGGTGGCTCAAGTGGTAAAGAACCCACCCGCCAATGCAGCCAGACACAAGTTCAATTCTGGGTCAGGAAGATTCCCCTGGAGGAGGGCATGGCAACTCACTCCAGTATTCTTGCCTGGAGAATCCCATGGACAGAGGAGCCTGGCGGGCTAGAGTCCATAGGTCACAAAGAGTTGGACACGACTGAAATGACTAAGCATGTGTGCAAGTGTCTCATGGGGCTGTTGCTAATATCTGGAGAGAAGATGAAGGAGGTGGTATTGAGTACTTATCTATACAGAGGTAAAGAGATCTTACAAGTGTTACAGTCCTTGCATGGTGAGGTTGGTCTTCCAAACCCAGTGAAGTATTTAAATTTCCAAAGATGTTCAGAGTTAGCCAGATCCCCCAGCATGGAAGACTCAGTAAGGTGAGAGTGGAGTTTAAATAAGGCAATTCTAAGTACAAGAGTGAGTTTAAATGATGCCCCACATTAGGAAAAAAAAATTAGAAGAAAAACGTTTTCTGTCCCTGGGCCCTCCATATGCTGATTACATACTGCAGTCTTTGAATTTATTGACAAGTTATCAAAAAAAGGTGAGCTGTAGACAGATCTAATAAAAGTTGGACAGCCCTGTGCACAAATAGCTCCCACTGCAGGCCAGCAAAATGAATAATATCTGTGTGTGTGTGTGTGGGTGGTGTGTGTGTGTGTGTGTGTGTGTGTGTATGCGCGCGCGCGCGTGTGTGTTGGATAAACAAACTTTACCCAAAATAATTCTCCAAAATCTGTTCATCTACTGACTTTCCCCCTCACCACTGGGAAATGAGAATTGAAAATATTTAAATACTGGCAGAGGGATGGGATCTGGGCGGCAAACCAATATTCTCCATTAAAGTCCGAGATTTAAAGATCCATTTATCAAAACCTTTGGTGTGTGCCCAAGTCTTCCTGAATTAATGCATGCATGCATATGAAAATCAATGTTTCCTGCCCATATAAACACTGCAGCTCTGAATCAATCTCTCAAAGCCGAAGAGGGTTAAATATTTAAACAAGCTATGTATTGAAATACATTTTTAATGCCGTGAAGTCATTCTGATGAAAGATTACTCAGGAGCCTTCATTACTGAGTGTAGAGAGTAATGTGGTATTATCGGAACAGATGGCCCAGCTGTCTGTGGGCTCCGGCCCCCCTCAGGGTAGATTCAAATACTACTCCTAGAGTCAGCTGTTGGTAGCCAGTGGCCTGAATGGATGACTGCCTGCAAGCCACACATCCCTGCATGACAGCCATGCTGGCTGCTGTCTCGGGGAACATTTCCTTAAGGAGTCAAATGCTGATTTGATTCGATTTGATTTCTTTGTGAGCACTTCATACTTCTGCCACTTGTTTTGAGCAGAGGCTGTTGTTCAGAAATCCAGAATGGACAAGCTGACCATTCCGCTGCTTGCTGTATGATTACGGCTGGGATACTCTCAAAAGTCTGCACGGGGTGTGATTTAAGGCTCCCTATTTTGTTTCCTGTTTCTGATGGAGGCATTATATTGAGTAGAAAGGCCTCTTCATTGTGCTTAAATTTGAAAGTCCTGAGATACATTTCTTTTGCCTTGATTAGTAGTTATGTGGCTTTGGCAAACTTGCATAATTGCTCTGAGCCCAGTTATATTTATACATGGTCACTGATATTCCTTTGTTTTAGAGTTTTCTCTGACCAGATTTTCAGTCCTGTGATTATAGAAAAGAGCCAGAGAGATAATATTTGTGATAGAGGAGTAGATTCAGAGTGAGGTGGAGGGATCTGGTCCCCAAACATCTCTCAAACTCCTTTGCCTTACAGAATCACAGATTTGTTGTCTGTAAAATAAAATGAAATTCCCTGTTCTGTTTACCTCTACTGAACACTTTGAGGCATTTGTTAAAAATATATTGAAAAATATGTTAAAAAGGATACATTTCCAAATGTGAGAACTAGAGGTGAGAAAAAAGGGAAGATTCTGACACTGAGGAGAAGGGGTCTGAGGTGACCAGTGCAGTTTGTATATTTCAGAGCATATGAGAAATTTGCAAGTTAAACTCTGCTGTCCTAAGTCGGATTACTGCAGATGGTGACTGCAGCCATGAAATTAAAAGATGTTTACTCCTTGGAAGAAAAGTTATGACCAACTTAGATAGCATATTGAAAAGCAGAGATATTACTTTGCCAACCAAGGTCCATCTAGTCAAGGCTATGATTTTTCCAGTGGTCATGTATGGATGTGAGAGTTGGACTGTGAAGAAGGCTGAGCACTGAAGAATTGATGCTTTTGCTTTTGAGCTGTGGTGTTGGAGAAGACTCTTGAGAGTCCCTTGGACTGCAAGGAGATCCAACCAGTCCATTCTGAAGGAGATCAGCCCTGGGATTTCTTTTAAGAGAATGATGCTGAAGCTGAAGCTCCNCTGTGGTGTTGGAGAAGACTCTTGAGAGTCCCTTGGACTGCAAGGAGATCCAACCAGTCCATTCTGAAGGAGATCAGCCCTGGGATTTCTTTTAAGAGAATGATGCTGAAGCTGAAGCTCCAGTACTTTGGCCACCTCATATGAAGAGTTGACTCATTGGATAAGACTCTGATGCTGGGAGGGATTGGGGGCACGAGGAGAAGGGGACGACCAAGGATGAGATGGCTGGATGGCATCACTGACTCGATGGGCGTGAGTCTGAGTGAACTCCAGGAGTTGGTGATGGATAGGGAGGCCTGGCATGCTGCGATTCCTGGGGTTGCAAAGAGTTAGACAGGACTGAGTGACTGAAGTGAACTGAACTCAAGAACCTGAACCAGAGCATCTTAGATCTGGGAAGTGCGTGCAACCAAGGGCCTGCTTTAGACAGTTCCCCTGCAGAGTAACCTGGACCCTGAGCAGTGTATACCAGGAAAGCACACACACATGGTTTTGAGCAGGGACAAAACCATGTTATGCCCAGGTTGCGAAATCTCCCAATGACCACCAGGGAGCCAATATCTGATGCAAAAGCAAGAGAGTTTTTATTACCAAGCTCGAGCTGGGGCTCCCACCATTACCGATGCAGCTGCTAAGGAGAGGAGCCTCGAACTCTGGGTTTTGTTGCTTATATAGGGTATTCTCACACGAAAAATTTGAAAAACAGGAGTTTCCGGGTTGGGAGACGTCTAATTGGTTACCTTCTGTGGAAGGGTTAGGTATTGGGTTCTGAGTGGTTTTCATTCCCCAGGCTTAATTTGAATTTCCCGGGCAGGTCATAAGTCCATAACATAAAGTCAGGAGATCCTGATCTGGGATCTGATTGACTCGCAGGTGGTGGGGTGAGGTCAGGGGATTTCCAAAGACTCTTTCCTCAGAAATCTAAAATGGACAAAATAGGGTGGCTTAGGTTCTTCAACCAGTGTGACCCAGCAATTGTGAGCACTCTCCACACACCCCAGTGATATTTGTTTGTAGTGTCCCTCCCTCCCCACAGCACAACTGAACAAATGAGCCTAAATAAATGACCAC
>SJYA01005932.1:0-23324 GCA_006410615.1 Neotragus moschatus | reverse complement strand
CTGCGATTCATGGGGTCGCAAAGAGTTGGACACGACTGAGCGACTTGACTGAACTGAACTGAACTGAAGCCTTCCGTAAAGGTGTTTTTGCACTTTGGGGAACCCTGAGCTCCCATGTTAAAAGTCTAGCTACCTGGAGAGAAGCCATGAAGAGGTCACATTGAGAGGGAGAAACCCTGAGTCTACACAGGGAGAGAAGGAGAGACCCACAGACAGAGAGAGAGGAGAGGCAGGGAGCCCCCGCGGAGCCGGCTCCATCATTCCAGTTGTCCCAGCCTTGGGACAGGAGTTGCTGACCCAGAGCCTCAGTTCTGAATGACCTGAAGTTCAGAATACACAAATTCCCACTCGACGAGTGTCTTTTCTGCAGAAAGGTAGTACATTCCGCCGAGTTGTCATGATTTCTGATTTGATAAAGTGGTCCAGCCACTATTAAATGTTGAGTTTTATTTATGTTTGGCTGTGCTGGACCTTTGTTGCTGCGAGAATATTTCTCTAGTTGCGGTGGGCAGGCTTCTCATTGTGGTGGCTTCTCGTGTTGCGGAGCCCAGGTTCTAGGGTGCATGGGGCTTCAGAAGCTGCAGCTTCGGGAATCTAGAGCCCAGGCTCAGGAGTTGTGATACACCGGTCTAGTTGCCCTGCGACATGTGGGGTCTTCCTGGACCAGAGATCGAACCTGTGTGTCCCGCCTTAGCAGGTGGATTCTTTACCACCGAGCCACCAGGGAGGTCCTGTCCCAATTTCTCAGGTAATCAAGACTCAGTTGTGGACCTGTAGGGGATGACTGTGGCTTCTCTCCTCACGTTTATATTCTCGCTGCTGCTGCTGCTGCTAAGTCGCTTCAGTCGTGTCCGACTCTGTGCGACCCCATAGACGGCAGCCCATCGGGCTCCCCCGCCCCTGGGGCTCTCCAGGCAAGAACACTGGGAATATGTAAAAGTGACAGTGGAAGTTAAACAACACAAGCTGGGCCTCAGGACAGGACGCGATGAGCTCATCAATGGCGGGCACAATTCAGAGAACAAGGAAGTGACCTGGGCTGAGCTTGTCTGGGGAAGCTTCACCCAGAAGAAGACAATTAAAAAAATTTTTTTGGTCATACCATTCAGCATGCTGGATCTTTGTTTCCTGACCATGGTTCGAACCTGTGACCCCGGCACAGGTGTGGAATCTTAACTAACGGACCACCAAGGAAGTTCCAAGAGGATGTGACCTTGTGCCGCCCCGTCACCAGTGGTAGCAGCGTGCCAGACTCTCAGTCCAACAAACAGGCCACTGGACAGCAGGCTGAGGTCCCTTAAGCTTGGTAGCTGGACGGATATGGTTATGGTGGGAATCAATGTCCAGAATAATTTATGCTTTTGATTTCCCAAACCAATTGCTTTCTGATTCTTAGCATTACCTGATGAATCTGTGTGCTAATTAGTAGCTGTTACTTCATTCTCAGCAGCTTAACCTGCTGCCAGAAATTCTGACGGAACTAAAAATGAAAGATTGCCAAGAGACACTAATTACATCTCAAGGGACAGGCCCAAGATATGTAGGTGATCTGTTCTCCTCCTTTATTGCCTTCCCCTGGTGAGTAAGTTTGCTCTAATCACTTCTGAAGGGAGCAAGTTACATCACAACTCCAGCACCTTGGGGTTTGTACGTGTAAGTGCTAAGAGGAGGATTTGATTCTTTAGCAGAGTGGTTGGCAGTCTTTGAAATGAGGTGTGTCCAGGCCATTTACTGACTGCACATTTGCCCAAAGGATAAAATAGGGGAGATGGTGGGATGAGGCATCACTTTGCCAACAACGGTCTGTCTAGTCAAAGCAATAGTTTTTCCAGTACTTACGTATGGATGTGAGAGCTGGACCAGAAAGAAGGCTGGGAACCAAAGAATTGATGCTTTCACTGGAGAAGACTGTTGAGAGTCCTTTGGATAGCAAGGAGATCAAACCTGTCCGTCCTGAAGGAGATCAGTCCTGAGTGTTCATTGGAAGGACTGATGCTGAAGCTGAAATGCCAATACTTTGGCCACCTGATGTGAAGAACTGACTCACTGGAAAAGACCCTGATGCTGGGAAAGAGTGAAGGCAGGAGGAGAAGGGGACGACAGTGGATGAGTGGATAGTTCGATGGCATCACTGACTTGATGAACGTGAATTTGAGCAAAGTCCAGGAGACAGTGAAGGACAGGGAAGACTGGTGTGCTGCAGTCCACGGGGTGACAGTCAGGCATGACTGAATGACTGAGCAACAACAGGCTGAGTATTCACTTTGCAGCTCCTGATTCAGGGCGTGGACTCTTTTACTCTGAAATGAAGGGATTAAGGCCAGCAACAGCACGTGAGGTCACAGAAACCAGACATGACTGAGCACCTAAACTACCACCAAGGTGGCAGAAACAATTCACGTGCCACCAAAGCCTCGCAGGGCGCTGCCTTTGGCGCATGGTGAGCCAGCTTCCATACCAGGACCTCACTGTGTCAGTGCCTGTGAACTTCCCGCTGTACATGTGGCCACAGTTAACATTCAAGTTGATAGTTAAGCGTTAAAGACCTTGGATGTGTTGCCTTCAAAATAATGCACTACGCGAGAGTTAAGTTTTGTCTGGGGAAAAATGAGGATTGCAGCCCAGGCGGCAGCACCTCAGATAGCTCCAAAAGACTGCTCCAGAGAGGCAGGAGGAAAGGCAGTCTACATGTGCTTTTGGTGAAGGGGATATATGCAGTCGAACACACAGTTTTTGCAGAAAGTTTCTGCTAGTGTCATGAGGCGTCTGCGAGGCCAGCATGAGACAGTCATCCCCATGAAGGATGTTAGTGCTTTTCTAGATATGAAGGGATATAAGAACTGGGCTCATAGAATCAGTTCCTGAGAATGTCTGACTCTCTGAAGCCCTGTCCTGCCAGTTCTTCCCTGAGCTTGAGTACCTCATTCCTGCTATTCACCCTAAACTCCTTTCAGAGGGCACTGAAGGTCAGCAGCCGCAGTAGCCCGTGACTCATCCTTGTAGAGGGAGATGTGTGCTCAGCCGCTCAGTCATGTCCGACTCTGTGACCCCATAGACTGTAGCCCGCCAGTCTCCTCTGTCTACAGGATTTTTCAGGCAAGAATATTGGAATGGGTTGCCATTTCCTTCTCCAGGGAAGCCTGTACTATGTGGCTCCTTCCAAATAAAGCAAAAGTTCAGGGACTGCGCCTGGATCTCCAAATACCCAGAGGGACTGTCCATCCTCACCAGCTGGCCCATCTGACAAGTACTGAAGGGCAGTACTTGGACTGCATGGTGTACCCTTCTAGGATCTGAGGGGTTTGCCACTTAAACTGTTATTACACACGAGGCCCAGTGAGAAACTGAACACTGAGGTCTAATGTATGATGAATGTTTGAACAACAAGACTCTTGCGAGTCCCTTGGACTGCAAGAAGATCCAACCAGTCCATTCTGAAGATCAGCCCTGGGATTTCTTTGGAAGGAATGATGCTAAAGCTGAAGCTCCAGTACTTTGGTCACCTCAGGCGAAGAGTTGACTCATTGGAAAAGACTCTGATGCTGGGAGAGATTTGGGGCAGGAGGAGAAGGGGACGACAGAGGATGAGATGGCTGGGTGGCATCACTGACTCGATGGACATGAGTCTGAGTGAACTCCGGGAGTTGGTGATGGCCAGGGAGGCCTGGTGTGCTGCGATTCATGGGGTCGCAGAGTCGGACACGACTGAGCGATTTCACTTTCATGCATTGGAGAAGGAAATGGCAACCCACTCCAGTACTCTTGCCTGGCGAATCCCAGGGACGGAAGCATGGTGGGCTGCCGTCTATGGGGTTGCACAGAGTCAGACAGGACTGAGCAACTGAACTGAACTGATACGTAAGTAACTAATACGTAACTGACACTTTGCTGTGGAGAACTTAATACAGCAAAGGCCTATTCCTGCCCTCCAGGAACTTCCTGTCAAAGGCGTGAATAAGAACAGAGCCTCCAGAACGGGTACTAGAATTGTTGCTCAGTCACTAAGTCCTGCCTGAGTCTCTGAGACCCCATGGACTGTAGAACGCCAGGCTTTTCTTTCACTATCTCCTGGAACCAGCTCAAACTCATATCCATCGAGTTGGTGGTGCTACCTAACCATCTCATCCTCTGCCGCTCCATTCTCCTCTTGCCCTCAGTCTTTCCCAGAATCAGTGTCTTTTCCAGTGAGTCAGCTCTTCGTATCAGATGGCCAAAGTTTTGGAGCTTTGGCTTCAACGTCAGTCCTTTCAATGAGTACACAGGGTTGATTTCCTTTAGGATGGACTGGGTTGGTCTCCTTGCTGTTCAAGGGACTCTCAAGAGTCTTCTCCAGCACCACAATCTGAAAGCGTCAGTTCTTTGGTGCTCAGCCTTCTTTGTGGTCCAACTCTCACACCATCTCTCACGTGACTGCTAGAAAGACCATAGCTTTGACTATGGTCTTTGTCGGCAAACCTAAGCATTTAAACGCGCCTAGGTTTTAAACGCGCTGTCTAGGTGTGTCATGGCCTTCCTTCTAAGAAGCAGGCACCTTCTAGTTTTATGGCTTCAGTCACCATGTTCAGTGGTTTTGGAGCCCCAGAAGAGAAAACCCATCACTGCACACTGAATCAGCGGGCCCTGATCTAGCAAGACTGGGGTCCTTACAAGAACAGGAGACGCAAAGGGGCACACAGAGAGGAGGCCTGGGAAGGCAGCGTTTCTTCCTGGCTCAGTGAGCTTTCCCCAGCACCTCTGTGGGGCCTGGCATCGAGAAGGCACCACCAAGTACCCCAGGAAATGTCCATACTCACCCACGGGTAGGGAAGGCCCAGGGACTGAAGTCAGTATTTTGGGAACAAGGCACAGTTTAAACTCTGTGTATCAATACGCAGAATATATGGAATATTAGGGGATTAGAGTTCAGAGGAGCCTGGTAGGCTGCGGTCCATGGGGTCGCGAAGAGTCGGACACGACTGCGCGACTTCCCTTTCACTTTTCACTTTCATGCATTGGAGAAGGAAATGGCAACCCACTCCAGTATTCTTGCCTGGAGAATCCCAGGGTTGGGGGAGCCTGGTGGGCTGCCGTCTATGGGCTCACACACAGTCGGACACAACTGAAGTGATTTAGCAGCAGCAGCAGAGTTGATAGAAGTTTTAGAAAGTGATGCATTTTAGAAGTGTAATTGCCAGAGATTATGTCTTTGGTCCAGATGTACTCAATAATTTGTCAAAATGCATAGAATAGGTTAATGAGAGGAATGTGTGTGTGTGTGTGTATGTGATGTTAAGCTACACCATAAAATATGTTGAGGAAATTTTCCCATTTTTGGTCATACCACCCGGCTTGCAGGATATTACTTCTCTGACCGGGGATTGAACCTGGGCTCACGGCAATGGAAGCCCGAGTCCTAACCACTGGGCCACCCAAGAATTCCTTCGTTGAGACCATTTTTGAACAGTAGCCTATTTTAAAAGACACACACACACACACACACACACACATATAATCAGGAGTTTGATAAAGTGATAAGATTTCATCAGCAACCATCCGATGTTCAGCACCCATTCATTCACGGTTTGCTCTGTGCCCACACTGCCCTGGGCGCTGCGAGTGTGGTGGAGGCGGAGACAGAGAGGGCACCTGTCTTCATGAAGCTTATGTTCTAGGCAGAGCAGAGAGACAGCCAACAAATAAATAAAGAACGGACAGGCTGTAGTGATAAGTGCTGTGGCAGTTATAAGACATGCTCGGCTCTTGGTACTTCATTCACTGGACACATATTTACTGAGCTCTGACTGTATGCTAGGCACCGCCCTGGGCCTTGGTGACCTGGTGCAGACGGGTCGGAACAGCTCCCTGAACTCATGGGGAAGCGGCAGCTCCACAGTAGGAGACGGCCAGCTGCTGCGAAGGAAGGAAGTGGGGAGCTTCCCTTGGAGCAATAGGAGTGGCTTGGGAGGGTGGAGGGGAGGGGCAGACAACTTAGATGCCTCTCAGAGCGAGGGCAGCGCGTGCTACCTTAGTTCACGGAAGGGGATCCAACCCACATCCGGGGGTCTTAACCACTGGACCGCCAGGGACGCCCCGGCTCCTCTGCTCGTAACCCTCACTGGCTGGCGGCAGACGAGCAGAACTTCAAGCCTCTTTTCAGGTTGGGTGGGTGCCCCCTGGGGCCCCTGCTTCGCCACGGAAGGCTTTGTGAAGACAGTCTCTGAGTGTTCGATGGCCTCCCAGGCTGACCACAGTGGTTCCTGAGCATTGGTTCTGACATACTCGGCCCATGGACAAGGTGCGCGCTGTTTACTCCACGGCGCCAAGTGGGTCCCGGGGGGCTAATTGCCTTCATTGTGTAAATCCATGCTTAGAGACGGTGGACGCACGCCCGTTATGCACTCAGCCGGCTGAAATGCTTCTCTGTTGCTGTTACAGTCAGTGGTGAAAATCACACACACCGCTTGGTAAAGTAAGCCATTTTTTTCACCTGATATATCATAATAGCTCTCCAGAGTTGTTAAGGCCTAAACAGTCCATTGAGAGCTTGTGAAGCTGGGGGCGGGATGGCAGGGGGGAGTCGGGGAGTGACAAGGGGAGTCTCATCTCTTCACTCTTTCCAGCAAGCCGACATGAGACAAACTGGCAGGCTTTTTTTTTTTTTTCTCTGTGCTGCATGACCAGTGGGACCTTAATTCTCCAACCAGGGATCGAACCTGTGCTCCCTATTGAAAGCCTGGAATCTTAACCACTGCACCACCAGGAAAGCTCTGTGCTCGCTATTGAAAGCTTGGAATCTTAACCACTGGACCACCAGGAAAGCTCTTTTTTTTTTGTTACTTTGGCGGCAGGCACTTTTACCGGCTCTCCAGTCTCAACGCCGTCTGTTCTTCATGGGCTCGTAAATGTCACTGGATTCTTTTCTGCATGTCCATGCACAAGTCTGCCTGGCGCCTGATTCCTGCTCTTTCATAGCAAATCCTTTGTAGTGAGTGTCAAGAACAGGAAGGGCCATACCTAGGTTGGGCCTGCAGCCAAGTCCCTCTGCTTTGAAGTCCAACTCAAGACCAACCCTCAGCCCAAGGCTACGCTTTCCTCTGAACCCTGAGGATGCTGACGGGGCCATCAGTGGTGACAGTGGTGATGGTTATGACGAGGATGACGACAGCCAGCGCCCACTGGGCCCTCTGTGAGAGCCTAGAGCTGCTGAGCTCCAGTCCTCTATCCGTGCTAGTCAGTGTAACATTAATACGACAGCGCACCAAGCCGCTTAACGTGGCTTTAATTAGACCAGGAAATGGAGGCAGGACAGGCCAAGTGACCGCCTGGCCGCACGGCTACTCAGACGCAGAGTGTGGATCTGGAATCCAGGCCACAGGCCTCAGGGAGCCCCGAACCCTCCCGCAGGCTGCCTCGCCGAGGTCATGGGTCCTGGTCTTGCCCTTGTTCCCCTGCTGGGATTATCAGCTAACCGGCTCCACTACCATGCCTCCTTCACTTCTCAAAGCCCAGTCATCTCAGTCTTTGTTGTCCTGAAGTGTACGCAGTAAGCGCTCAGTTATCATCAATCAGCTGGCCAAGACCCTGACGGGCAAATGGTAAAAGGCTTTCATTTCACAGAAGCAGGCCCTCGGCTGGCTCTTTCATCGTAAGGGGAATACCGTGGCCCCGACCCAGGCCCCGGGGGGTGTCAGAAATCCAGAGATGCTTGCTTGAGGGGAGACAGAGGGAGGGACACTCCCAGGGAAGGATGGGCAGGAGGGGTTGGTCCTGGAAGGAGCACTCCGGGGGTGGGGAAGAGGCGAGACCCAGTCTCCAAGGTCCGGTGGGGAGCCGCAGGGCTGGCGGGACCCCTGCAGAGTCCAGTCCGGTCTGGATCAGCTGGCCAGACTGTTAGCCTGACTTGTCCTCAGGTGTCAGCAGCCTGGAGGCCAGGAGGAGCCCCGGGAGCAGGAGACCAGGTAAGATGGCTCGAGGAGGCGGCCAGGCCACCCACCTGGCTGTTGAAAGGCGTAGGCCCCACCTGGTAGGATACAGGGGTGTTTCGGCGCGCCTGTCTTCTGGCAGAGGACAAGCTACTGCTCTGACTCCCACGTGGACTCAGGAGGTGGAGAGGGGCCCTGGCCCCTGCCCTCTGATTGGCTGTGGCAGGCAGGTCAGCCACAGTGCCTGGCGCAAGGAAGTAAGTGCTTGAGCCTTGTTGAATGAATGCAGGAATGGATGGACCAGAGCCACACCCTTCTGCATGAAGCAGGTCCACGCTGTCATCCTGAACGTGGGGGCAGGAAAGGAAGGACTCTGTCCACATGACTCAGCCGGTGGCCTGCAGCGGACCAGGGGGTCCACAGGGGTCTTTCTCAAAGGGTGACCTATGGGCGGACCACCCTGGAATGTTGGGAGGGGTCCGGGAATCTGCTCTGGCAAACTCTGTAGCTGATTCTTATAATGGAAGACAGGGCCTGACGATTAAGAGAAAAAACACAACAGAGAATAAAGTGTTCCTGTGAACTCAGAGCAAAACAACGGCTTCGGTCTAAGATGGCTCAGGATAACTGTCTGAGTAACAAGACCCTCTCTTTTTAGAAAAATATTTGCTTATTTGTCTGCCCTGGGTCTTAGCTGCAGCACCTGGGACCTTTGGTTGTGGCACACAGACTCTCTACTTGGGGCTCGAGGGCTCTAGCTGGGAGGCGAGGTCCTAGTTGCTCCATGGGATGTGGGATCTTAGGTCCCTGATCAGAACCCATGGCCCATTGGAAGGCAGGTTCTTAACCACTGGACCACCAGGGAAGTCCCAAACTTTGGTTTTTTTTTTTTTTAAAGTGAACAGTTGTATATATTACAGAAATATAGCTGCATGTTTTGATATGTATATGAACAGTGAAATCGTTATTACAGTCAAGCTAATTAACATATCTATCCATCTCCTAACACATTTAGCACTTTTTGTAGCAAAGGCACCCGAAGTCTACTGTCTTAGCAGATTTCCAGTATATAAATATAATTCAGTGTTGTTAACTATAGTCACTGTGCTACACATCAGATCTCAAGATACTATGGGCAATGCGTACTAACACATTAGCTATATCAGCAAACACATTTTAACAGCATCGGCAGGGCAATTCAAGTCAACAAACTCTGAAAACAATTTATTATGAGGCCATATTTATACGAGCGTGTCTTTAAAGTATTTTTTTTACTGGAGCATTTGATTGGAGTAGCTGATTTACGGTGTTGTGTTGCTCTCACGTGTATAGCGAAGTGCATCGGTTATACGTACACACATAGCCACTTTTATGTTTTTTGGAGAGTAGGATTGACGCATATACACCGTGGTGTGTGAAATAGACAGCTAGCAGGAAGCTGCTGTAGAGCACAGGGAGCCCAGCTCGGTTCTCTGTGATGACCTCGAGGGGTGCGATGGTGGGGGGTGGGCTGGGAGGGAGGCTCGGGGAGAGGGGACCGTGTATAGATATAGCTAATTCCCTTTGTTGTGCAGCAAAGACTAACACAATAGAAAGCCATTATACCCCTATTAGAAAATAAATCTTAAAAGATTGTTTCTCCATGTAGGTCATCAGCTAGTTGTCCATGCTTAATTCTTTGAGTGGGTGACTGAAAGTCACTCAGTTGTGTCCAACTCTTCGCAACCCCGTGGACTAGACAGTCCATGGAATTTTTCGGGCCAGAATACTGGAGTGGGGAGCCTTTCCCTTCTCCAGGGGATCTTCCCAACCCAGGGATTGAAGCCAGGTCTCCCGCATTGCAGGCAGATTCTTTACCAGCTGAGCCACAAGGGAAGCCCAAGGATACTGGAGTGGGTAGCCTATCCCTTCTCCAGGGGATCTTTCCGACCCAGAAATTGAACTGGGGTCTGGGTCTCCTGTATTGCAGGCGGAGTCTTTACCAACTGAGCTATGAGGGAAACCCGCTTAGTTCTTTCAAGAACTGCTATGCCTAACTTTCTCTCTCCCTTCTCAGCAAAACGCTTTGTTTAAATGTAAGTTCCTATCTTTCTCACCTCCTTGGTGGCAGCTCTGTGGCCACCTCCATCCTTGGGGCCCCTCATCTGCGCACTTCTCTCTATATCTAAATCTCCATTCGCCTTGAAGCAAGTCAGTTTTGTCCTTTCCGGCATCCCAAAGCTCTGGCTCACACCTCTCCATGTCACTAGATGGCGCGCGTGAGTAATTTTTTTTTTTTTTTCCCCCCGGGGGAGAAAGACTTTGTTTCCTTCTCCTTGGGGTGGAGAGTTCTTGTGCCAGGGTGAGGGGTTGCTCTGCAGTGTTCCCTGCCTAGGGTCACCCTGACCAGAAAGTTGACAACGTTTTTGAGAATCTAATGTCTTTAGCTGGAGAAGCCATCACTGGCGGCCATTCCTCCAGATGGCCTGGAGGGAGCTCTGAGAGTCACACAATGGGCACAGAGGAATCAAAAGTCAGGGGCATCCATGCACGCCCTGGCTTTGGCTTTTAGCCTGGGCGGACCCAGCGGGAGCTGGGGGGGCGTGGGTGAGCAGGAGAGCAGCGTGGGGGTAGGGGGACGAGGAGGGTAGAGGGGGTAAAGTTAGGCAGCTTCCATTTGCCTCCTCGGCGCCTAAACCGAATACTAAGCCTGGGGTCCCAAATAACCAACCTGTGTTTCTCACGCCTGCACGTGTGAGATCAGGCTGTGGGCAGGGCCGGGCTCTCCTCCTGGCATGCAGACGGCCGCCTCCTTGCTGTCTCCCATCGTGGCATCTGCAAGCCAGGAAGGAAACGTGTCCTTCCCCCTCCCTCTCTCCCTCCTTCGTCCCTCTCTTCATTCTCTCCAAACTCAGCAAATCAGATACAGTAAATATATGGACAGTTAAGATGTCCAGATTGGGATCTACGTCAATCATATAGAAACTGTACTTTTGACACTTTTTTGTCTGCTCTGCTTTCTTTTCTCTTGCACTTGTGGTTTTACACATTTTCACAATGATTACCATTTCGAGGTATGGCTTATGTACAGTAACCTGCGCCTGTTTAAATGATAGGAGTTGATGAGTTTTGATAGATGTCTGCACTGGTGGAACTGCCACTGCACCCAAGAGGCAGAACATTTCTACCCGGATGTCCTGGTCCTCCCTCCCCTGGGTGCCTTCCACTCTCCAGGCTGCCTTCTGTCTCTAAAAAATCTGTTTGCATTTTCTAGAGTTGCATGCAGACAGGTTCTTAGAAAGTTAAACACACACCTGAGTGCCTACCTAGTAAACTACAACAAGAGCTCTTTTGTGTCCAGGTTTTTCCACTCAGCAGAATGGTTTTGTATCAGTAATCCATCTCTCTTAATATCTGAGCGTGATTCCGGTGTACGGACACACCATGATTTGATTATGCTTTTGCCCGCTGGCGGACCCTTACGTCGTTTTCAGGTTGGGGCTATGAAGCTGCTCTAAACGTTCATGTGCAAGTCTGTGTGAACAGAGGCTTCCCTTTCTCTCAGGTTAGTGCCTAGGTGTGAAGGTCCTGGGTGGTTTGGGGGTGCGTGTCTAACAAGACACTGCAGAGCCGCTCTGTTTTACGCTCCCACCAGCAATATGTGAGTCACTCACTTCTGCTACGTTCTCTCCAACTCGTGGTGTTGGGTTTTACGTTTTAATAAAGATTTTAGCCATTCTCACGTGTGGATGGCGTCACGGACTCAATGGACATGAATCTGAGGGAACTCCAGGAGACAGGCAAGGACAGGGAAGCCTGGCGTGCTGCAGCCCATGTTGTCGGTCAGAGTCGGACGTGACTTAGCGGCTGAACAACCACCACAAAGGTATGTGTAGCGGCGCGGTCGCTGCTGTGATCTTAATTTGCATTTCTCTGATGATAACGTTGTTGAGCATCTTTTCGTGTGTCTATTCATACATGTTCTCTTGTGAAGTCGTGAGCTCTTTCCTAATCCCTTTAGCTGGTTATATCTTTTTTTCTTCTTAAATTCCCATGACGGGGTACAAGCAATCCTGCCCTCTTTGGTCGCCGTCACCAGCTGGGTTGAATGGCTTCTCTCCGTAAGAATCCCATGGGCAGAGGAGCCTGGAAGGTACGGTCCATGGGGTTACAGAGTCAGACTTGACGGAAGTGACTCTGCACGCCCTCCCTCCTTACAATGCGCTGTGAGAGCGGATCCCTGTGGCTCCTCCAGCCCTGCTCCCCTAGCGTCCCCTTCACCCCGGGCCCTTACATGCCTGCTCTTTGGAAGGCTTGTCCACCAGCTTCTTGCTTGCCTGATGATGAGGCACCTCCGGAGAGCTTCTCAGGGCCGACCGCTAGGCCAGACCCCTGCCGTGGAGGGAGACACAGCTGGTTAGGTCAGCGTCACGGTGCAGTGAGCGGTGACGCACGCGGCCCCAGAGGCTCGTCGGCATCTGATCTGCCATCCGATTCTGGTTAGGGGACACATGCTGAGCCAGACCTGCGCCTGCCCTGGTGGGGAGACAGACTTACAGACAGACAGTTATGGTGGAGATCGGAGATGAGCAGAGGCCTGTGGAACAGGAAACTCTTGACGGAAAGGAGATGCCGAGCTGAGTCTGGGGGTGGGGGCAGGAGCCAACGGGGGAGAGAGTTCCCGCTTACTCAGCCTTTTCCAGTGATCCGTCTTGCTCTAGGTCTTAACACGCGTGAGAATGATGAAATGCCGGCTCCCAGCTCTTCTAGCTCAGACCACAGCCTCCACGACTCAGAGGACCAGTTAGCTGGTCGCTGGCACCCTGGACTCTGGGAAGATGCTCAGCGGTATCTCTGAGGGTGGATCTTGTCGTTTGGCCGTGTTCGTGGTGCGTGTGGTGGGGGAGTGCCAGTTTCATGCGCTCACAGGGAAGACGAGGCCTCTACCACCTCCGGCATTCACATGCCTCCCCTTCTGCCGAGCCGCGGATCTCTGAGAACACTGAGTGGGAGAAAGTAGCTGCGGGAAGAGCAGGATTGGCCTGGAGGATAGGACCCACAGCGCAGCCCTAAGCATGTCAGGGGGACCTGCAGGTTCAGGGAGAACAAGGCCCCTTCGCATTGTGCGGGGTGGTTGCTAACACCAGGCAGAACTGCGGATGGGGCTGAGCGCTCATTGAAAGATTCTGTTCTTAAAGACTGTGTGTGCGCTCAGTTGTGTCCAACTCTCTGTGAGCCCATGAACTGTAGCCCGCCTGGCTTCTCTGTCCACGGGATTCTCCAGGCAAGAATACTGGAGTGGCTCGCCGTGCCCTCCTCCAGGAGATCTTCCCGACCCAGGGATCGAACTCAAGTCTCTTGGATCTCCTGCTTGTCAGGCAGGTTCATTACCACTTGCACCACCTGGACTCTGCTTTGCTTAAAGGCATAAACAAGGACTTAGAATTTACCGAGCAGGAGAATCTTGGTTCCAAAATAAGAAGTGAACGTTCTAGCATGAGAACACAGGCACCCTGGGTGTGTGCACGTGCGCATGTTTGTAGAAGGCACTAAAGAGTTGGGGGCAGAGTAGATGGACCTTTTCTTCGAATCACATAATGAAAGAACATGGATGGCTCTTCAGTGAGACCGTTACTCATGGCTCGTTGTGAATAAATGTTTACAATTTTCTTTTCAGAGTTTGGATCCAGTCATTCTGAGAAAATCCTTTTGTCATCGCACAAAGCCTGGGATTAAAGGCTCCATCCGCGGATTATTTTCTACGTATGGCTCCACTGGATTATGGTGCCAGAGGGGGTGAGCCAAGTAAACAGCACTTTCTCCAGGATGCGGCTCCGATGAGCGGGGGTGTGCTGAGGCTGCTACGTGTTGGTCCACGGGCCCTGGATGATGGTTTTGCTCTGATCTCTGGTGTTTAGCAGAGAGAGCAGATGGCTTTTCAAATCCAGCTCCTGCTCCCATTCTCAGTACTAAGCTTCAAACAGTCTTAATCCTTATAATTGGATTAAGGCAACCTGGGATTTCTAGAGGCCCTAGGTGCCTACCAGAAGCAAAAGTAAACCCTCTGTGGAGGAATACATCATTTTAGCCCTCAAATTATTTCTATAAGTTTTCATGTAGAACGATTGAGTCTGACACTCGATAAAAAATAACACAGCATCAAGGAAAGAAGACTGTATGATCAAATCCCAAGAGAAACAACAAACAATAGCAACAGATTCACAAAGATTCCAGGTAATGGAAAGAGTAGACAGAAACTTTTAAAAAGAGCCATGTTTTGAATGTGTTTGAAGACTTAAGAGAAATGAATGTTAGATCACTAGAAACTGTAAGAAAGAACAAAATTGAAATTCTGATTCTGATAACAACCCCAATTCTCTGTCTATACAGTAACTGAGATTAAAAATGAAAGGGTTTAATAGCAGGATGAACATTGCCAAAGAGAGATTTGGTGAACTGAAAAATAAGTCGTACCCAGAATACAGGATGGAGAGTCAAAAGAATGGGATACACATAACGAAAAGAAATTCTACCGCAGAAAGAAAAGCACGTCCAGAAATATCGAAATAAAAATGCAGAACACTGGGGATTTCTCAAAGAGAAGTAACAACAACTGACTTTTCCCCAGAAACAACGGAAACCGGAAGACAACAGGATTGGTATCTAAGGTCCGACAAGAAAATAAGTGTCCGTCTAAGACAAGATCTTTGAATATAACCTTCAAGAGTGACGGTAGGATAAAGATGTTTCCAAACATACAGAAACTGAGACAATTTGTCAGCAGAAAATATTAAAGAAAATACGAAAAGGTGAGACTTGAAGAAGAACAATGTTGCTGATGAACCTGTGGTGATACTGAACAGGAAAAAAGGCACAGATCCCCAACATCAGGAATGAAAACGGGGGTCGTGGAGGATATGACGAACAAAATGCCAACAAACGTGAGTGTTTAGAAGAAAATTCCGGGAAATATACAGTTTATCAAAACTGACAGAAGAAGAAATAGAAACTATGAGTAATCCTTAAACACTTTGTAATTCAAGTCCCGTAGGTAAAGAGAGCACTTTGCTCAGAAAGCTTTCATAACTGATATCAGTTCAGTTCAGTCCAGTCGCTCAGTCGTGTCCAACCCTTTGCGACCCCATGAATCGCAGCACGCCAGGCCTCCCTGTCCATCACCAACTGCCAGAGTTCACTCAGACTCATGCCCATCGAGTCAGTGATGCCATCCAGCCATCTCATCCTCTGTCGTCCCCTTCTCCTCCTGCCCCCAATCCCTCCCAGCATCAGAGTCTTTTCAAAGTCAGTATTTCACTGATATCCTTCTGAGGGTTGTCACACCCAGTCTGAACCATCCTGTAGTGATTAGAATTAAGTTCATGTTCCTTAGTTTGGTGTACAAAGCTTAAGATTTGACTTCTGTTTACTTTTTTTTTTAATAAAGTGCTTTTTGTTTTATTTACTTTTAAATATTCACCCATCTATTTTTAATATTTGCTTATTTGACTGTGTCATGTGGGATTGTCCATTGCAGCACACAGACTCTCTAGTTGTAGCGTGTAGGTTGCTAGGTTGCTCCACAGCATGTGAGATCTTCCTGGACCAGGGATCAAACCTGTGACCCTGCACTGGGAGGTGGATTCTTTACCACTGAGCCACAATGGAAGTCCCTGGACTTTAGCTTTAATGTGGTGGGGTAGGTTGTGTTCTGTAAATAAATTTCTGGCAAAACAGGTAAGAAAGATAGGTGCAGCTGGGCTGAGCCCTCCACACCTGCAGACAGCTAACATGAGCTGTGTGGGCCATCTGAAATCGTCTGGGAGTCACATCACAGAAAGGAGCAATCGGGTTAAAATAATGCTACTCTTTCTCTTATTTAACCCAGTACTTCCAAAATATTATCCAGTCAACCTGTAATCCACACAGAAATGATGAAGGAGACACTTGACTTTCTTTCTGTCCCGCTGGCTGAGTCCTGGTGACAAAGGCGGCCGGGACCCAGCTGTCACTAGATGGAAACACTGGGCACACCTGTCCCCAGGGAGCCAGCATCACGAGCCTTGTGGGCGACTCGGAGGTGTGGCTGGGACAGCGGGCAGTGCTGCAGGCCCCCCTTGGGCCTGGGGACCGAAGCCCCCGAATTCTTGTCTTGTTTACTCGCTGAGCACCGCCGATGCAAAACGCTCCGTGCACCACCGTGGGTGTGCTGGTGGGCCTTCCTCATCAGAAGCGGAGTCTTTAGTTTTGTCTCTTCCACTCTCCTGTCGACGCTACGATGGTCCCTATATGTAGCTTCCTTTCTGTATTTTTTAAATTGAAGTGTAGTTGACTTACAGTGTTGCGCTAATTACTGTTGTACAGTAGAGTGACTCAGTTATGTATATAGACATATGCAGGTTTTCATATTCTTGTACATTATGGTTTATCAGAGAATAATAAATACAGTTCCTTGTGCTATTCAGAAGGATCGTGCTGTCTACTCATCCTAGACGTGGCAGTTTACACCTGCTGGTCCCAAACTCCCAGTCCGTTTCTCTACCCGCAGCCCCCTTGACAGCTACCAGTCTGTTCTCTGTGTCTGGCAGTCTGCTTCGGTTTCGTCGATACGCTCATTGGTGTGTGTTTCAGATTCCACATGTATGCGATACCATGTGTTTGTCTTCCTCTTTCTGACTTCACTGAGTACGATCATCTCTAGGCGCACGTGCATGGCTGCAGATAGCGTCACGCCATTCTGTTTTTATGACTGAGTAGTATCTACTTGAGGGTCAAAATGAGTGAATACACGTAAAGTGCTAGAACACACCTGGTGCACAGTAAGCGCTTTAAAATGACAGTTAATACACGCTCAGTCGAGTTAACAGCATCTCCTAAGAGACAGACTCTGCTCTAGGTGGCAGGGGTGCACGCATCAGGGAACCAACAGCCTCCCGGGGCTTGAGGGCTGCTGTGGGAACCGGCTGGAGCCAGCTGGTATCGGCTCCTCCTCACTGTCCTCCCTGGAGGTGGGCCCTTCCTGGGGCCCTTGTCTTCCTGAACCGCTCCACGGCCACCCTGGCTGGGAGGCTCCCATCACCCCTCCCTTACCTGCTCCCTGGCCAGTCTGCCCCAGCTCTGTGACCTTGTGGTGTTCTTCACCGCTCCCATCCTCCCCTCCCACGGTTAGTGTGTTAGTATAAGGACCTCAGCATCTGCAAGGACTCTGTTTAAGGTCCGTCCGTGCAGTCAGAGCTATGGTTTTTCCCGTAGTCACGTACAGATGTGAGAACTGGACCATAAAGCAGGCTGAGGACTGAAGAATTGATGCTTTCAAACTGTGGTCCTGGAGAAAACTCTTGAGAGTCCCTTGGACTGCAGAGAGATCAAGCTAGTCATTCCTAAAGGAGATCAACCCTAAATATTCATTGGAAGGACTGAGGCTGAAGCTGAAGATCCAGTACTTTGGACCCCCTGATTCGAAGAGCCGACTCGTTGAAAAAGACCCTGATGCTGGGAAAGACTGAAGGTGGGAGGAGAACGGGGCAGAGGAAGAGATGGTTGGAGAGCATCACTGTCTCAATGGACATGAACTTGAGCAAACTCCAGGAGACAGTGAAGGACGGAAGAGCCTGGCGTGCTGCAGCCCATGGGGTCGCAAAGAGTCGGACACGACTGAGCGACTGAACAACAACAAATCTGTAAGGACCCCACCGTATGTGCGATCTCCACCATCCGTAAGGACCCTGTTATCTGTAAGGACCCATCAAGCTTTGCCTAGACTAGTTCAGCAGCCTCCCGGCTGATCCGATCACCCCAGCCCTCTGCTGACCCACGTTCAGGAAGAAACTTTCTTAACCGCAAATTCTCTTTGTCTGCAGGAGAAACAACAGCCCCATGCTCGTCTGCAAGGTGTGGGCAGCCCTCCCCGTGGCTCCTCTGCCTGTCCTGCCCTGGCTGTGGCTGTGCCCGCCTGCCCTTGGGGAGGGAGGACCAAGGCACTAAGGTGTTTTCAGGGGAGCTGAGTGCCTCGGTCAGCTCAGGGCAACACAAGGTCCTCAAACTTGGGGGTCAGATCAGCTGCTCCTTTGTCCTACGGCTCAGCTAGGTGGTTCTCCAGTCTTGGGGTCTTCTCACGCGTCGGCGGGAAGCCCCGGGAGTACACAGCTTTGCTGGCTCTGTCTCTCCGTCTCCCACCTCTTGGGCCTAGACTGGACCCCAGGCCGACTCCCCCGCTCTCCGTGAGCTTAGCCCGGGCAGGCTGGCCCGGACTTCCCCCTGGGAGTGGCAAGGTGCCACCACCCCCTCCCTGTCTGGTTCTTTGCAAAGCGGCTATGAAGAATTTTTGAGGCAGATACCATGGGGGCCTGTGAGTCAATTCTTAGAATAGGACGTGATCATCTCTTCTAGGAAGAAGGGTTTGCAGCCACTGCTGATTCCTGGCTGAGTCACGGGTGCCTTTACCAGGAGGTGGGAGAGCACGGCTTAGGTGTCCGTGAGGTGGGTGTGTGCGTCTGCTTCTTAACCTTCACCATTCACAGCCCCGTGCTCACTGCACCCTCTGGATGAGCCAGTGGGCTGGGAAGGAAGCTTGGAGCCAACGTGACTAACAATTTCTAAATTCTCTAGGTGCCAATTATAGGGAATAAAGAGAAAGGTGTAATTTCAAAACTTTCTAACAGCATTGCTCTGGGTATCTCTGGTTATCTTCTTAACTCATTTTAAGAGCTCTAACTATATGCCAGGCAGGGCTGGGTTCTTTAGAAACATGATTTTATTTACTTTTACATAGCCGTGTTAGAGGGACATGGTTATTCACTCTGGTGCTCAGAGAGGTCATGTGATTTGCCTAAAATCACACAGTTAGAATGAGTTAAGCCCAGATGGGAGCTCACGCCCAACTCCAAAGCCAGGTCCTTCGACCTCCATACGATTCCGTAACTGAATGCACTTTGTCTCCCGCCTGGAGCTGGGAAGATTCCGTCTATTTTCTGAGAATAGAGCATGTCTGTGAGTTCATTCACAGGACTGGGTGCCCGCCGTGGGAACTGACTGGCTTTAGGCACTGGGGAGAAGGCTCTCAGGACAGGCCATGCCCTCCAGAAGCCGATGTTAGACTCAGGGAAAGGAGATACATTCTTGGACAAAGAAGATACGTGCAGATGCTGCTCTGCGCCTAAAGAGAAGGGAAGTGACTCTTGGCACAGAGCGTTCCTGGGTGGGTCAGCGGCCTGGAGGCCTCTAAAGTATGGATGTGTGAGCAGGGGTCTGAGTAACCACCTGGAGGCAGCCAGGCGGCAGGGGGGCAGTGTTGCCCGCAGGAGAAAATGTGCAAAGCAGCCCCTCCCTGTCCCTCCCCTCCCGCCTCCCTGCTACTCCTCTCCACCCTGTTTGCCCCTTCCTCTGGCCCAGGCCTGCCCTGTCCCTGCGTGTCCCATCATTGTATACACACCATCGCCCATCCTGAAGCCCAAACCAGTGGACCCTCCTGGACTCCTTGCCCCTCATCCCTGGAACAGAATCCACTGTGTCCTGTGGGTTCTGGCTCTGCCTGATTCCTGACTCCCTGCGTCCTTTCCTCCCCAACTCCCTGCCGGTATCTTTGTCCAAACCAGCACCATCTCTTGCCTGGGCCTGCCAGCCTGGGTCCTGGGCTTGGGTTGTGCCCTCCCAAGTTCCTCTTTGAAGCATAAATGTGGTCCTGTCACCCCTGCTGGACACCTCCCATTCTTTCCTCTAACTTAGGAGAAGGTCCAAGTCCTACCTGGGCCCGCGAAGCCTCATCCCTGCTCCCGGCTACCTCAGCACACTCACCCCACGCCACCGTTATGCTCACCACTGTGCTTTCACGGCTCTGTGGTCTGACAGTGCCTCAAACAGGCCCCGCTGCCCCTCCCTTGGGTCTTGGAGCTGGCTGAGCCCCCACCCCACCCGCGTGCCCTCCCTCCAGGCCTTCCCTCTGGTCCTCAGCTTTTGTCTTGAAAGCTGCTCCCCAGGGGGCTTCCTTGCTCCCAAGCTACTCTCTACCCACAATGCAAGCGCTCTCGCTCTTTCTCTCTCCTGATGTTGGTTGGTTTGTTATCAGGACCACCAGCTCCCGCTAAACTTTGACTCTTTGTGACCCCTTGACTGGAGCCTGCCAGGTTCCTCTGTCCATGGGATTCTCCAGGCAAGAATACCGGAGTGGGTGGCCACTTCCTCCTCCAGGGGATCTTCCTGACCCAGGGACTGAACTCACGTCTCTTATCTCTCCTGCACTGACTAGCACCGCCTGGGAAGCCCTGGTGTATGTATATCACTCAGCCACAAAACAAGGGTGACATCTTGTCATTTGTGACAACGTGGGTGGACCCAGAGGCTGTTATGGTAAGTGGAATAAGACGAAGAAAGACAAGCGCTGTATTTTCCCCTTTTATGTGGAATCTAATAACCAAACAATTGAACAAATATTGCAGATCAGGAGCAGACTCACGGAGAGAAAAAACAAGTAGTTGCCAGAGGGAAGGACAGAAGGGGGTATGAAAAGGTCACAAAAAGAGTAACCAGGTAAGGCAACGAATGCTGAGGAGCTGATTCTTGAGCTCATGTCACAATGTTTGTTTATATGAAACCGCCAGGGAATACACCTTACCTATATATAGTTTTTCAATTAAAGCTCAATAACGCTGAAAAAAGAGTCTGAGCCCGTGAGTCACACAGACCTGGCTGACTCTTGGCTTCCGCCCTCACCAGAGGGGTGACCTTGTGCCAGCCACCATCGCAAGACTCAGTTTCCTGGGCTGAAAAGCAGAGACAGCAGTCACCACCTTACGGGCTTGTCACAGGGGTTGCACGTGCAACTGTGTGCAAAACGCTTTGCACGGTCCTTAACAGTAGTAGGTTTCTCTGTAGGAAGGCTGATGTTCTTCTGTTACTCTTGTGATGACGAGGAGGAGGACGGTCGGGGGTCTGGAAATGCTTGGCTCGCACTTTTAATGCCCGCCCGCTGTGTGTTACTCATCTCATTCTCTCTCTCACCTTCTCACCTACCCTGACGTTGGCTTCCATCCATCCATGAATACAGCTCATCTGGCTTCTGTCCAGATGCCCAGGCACCCCCAGGGTGTGCATCCGCAGTGCCCTCTCCCAGCCTTGGGTGGCCTTGACCCTCTGAGAACGCCGAAGACACGTGTCCTCTGAGGGGACTTGCTGCATCTCAGGCTAATACCTCTTTACCGGGGGACTCGGAGGTGGGAACTCTGCTCGGGGCTGGGCGCTGCAGCCCACCTCCCCAGCACTGCACGACACCTTCTGTGCCCCTTCCATCCCGCCCATGGCGCTTTCCAGTCTCTGCCAGTGCGAGGGTGTGAAGTGGACTACTCTGTTATTGGAACCTGTTTGACCGCCAAGGCTTTGAGCGTCTTTTCCTCTCCCTGCCGGCGCCTTGGGCTGCTCTTCTGGAAATCCGTGCTGTTTGCTGCAGGGGGCTTGTCTTGCTGCGCTCTGCCTCTTTCTCAATGCACTAAGTTATTCTTTTGATTTTGTCCTTTTCTTCCTATGTTTTGGCATCTGGATATTGTCTTCAGTCTCAAAAACATTCCACAGGCCGTGAAAGCTCACAGGTCTTTTGGAACAGTGCTGACACCGCGGCTAGGACACACTGAGCAGGCAGCACTTACTGAGCCCTCACTAGCTGCTGGTCTACGTGCTTGTATCATTCAGCCCTCAAGGCTCTATGATGAGGTAGGTGCTCTTCCTATCACTGCTTGCAACTGTTATCAGTCCTCCTGCTCCATTTCCCAGATGTGGCATGAGGCACAAGTGGCCAGTTCCTCGCTGAGGCCACCACGGTGAGCAGAGTGATGGCCCCGCCGAGGATGCCCACACCTTCACCCCTAGACTTGTGCATACGCTGCTTTCCATGGCAAAAGGGACTTTGCAGGCATGATTAAGTTAAGTATCTGGTGATGGAGAGATGATCCTGAGTTATCCAGGTGGATCCAGGGGAGGAGGGAAGCAGGAGGGTCAGAGACAGAGAAGAAGATGTATTGAGAGAGACAGAGAGAAGAGGAAGAGGAAGGAAGATTGGAAGACAGAAGATTCTGTGGTTCTGGCTTTAAGAACAGCAAGAGGGGACTTCCCAGGTAGTCCAGTGGCTAAGACTCCGTGCTCCCAATTCTGGGGGCCTGGAGCCTGGCTTTGATCCCTGGTCAGGGAACTAGATCCCACATGCTGCAACTAAATGGCCTCCATGCTGTAACCAAGACCCAACACAATCAAATATATAAATATATACAGACGGAAAAGAATCTGCCTGCAATGCTGGAGACCCAGGTTCAGTCCCTGGGTCAGGAAGATCCTCTGGAGAAGGGAATGGCTGCTCACTCCAGTATTCTTGCCTGGAAAATTCCATGGATAGAGGAACCTGGCAGGCTATAGTACATGGGGTTACAGAGAGTCAGACGTGACTGAGTAACACTTACTTTTTCATAGTAAAAAGAGCAGGAAGGGGCCGTAAAGCAAGGAGTGCGCGGGGCTTCTTCCAGTGCTGGGGAAAGGAAGGGGAAAGATTCTCCCGGAGAGCCTCTGAAGGAGTACAGACCTGCTCACACCTTGGTTTGGGGATTTGCAACCTGGCTGGGGCTGTGACTCTGAGAAGGTGCCTCAGGTGTGACTCGGGGCTCTGGGCACAGGGCACAGTGGTTGAGAGCCACTTCCTAGGGACATCCCGCTGATTCAAGATTTTCAAAAGTTGTTGTCTTTGAGACCACAGCCACAACTGGCTCAGCGGAAAAATAGGGTATATTTTTACCAAAAACAATTTTGAAACGACCTATTAGCTGAAATGCGTCTACAATAGGTCCCCTACTTACAAAAATGTGTTTGTAATCCAAGCTTATGCCCCAACCAGCAATGCTGAAGAAGCTGAAGTTGAACAGTTCTATGAAGACCTGCAAGACCTTTTAGAACTAACACCCAAAAAAGATGTCCTTTTCATTATAGGGGACTGGAATGCAAAAGTAGGAAGTCAAGAAACACCTGGAGTAACAGGCTAATTTGGCCTTGGAATAAGGAATGAAGCAGGGCAAAGAATAATAGAGTTTTGCCAAGAGAACACACTGGTGATAACAAACGCCCTCTTTCAACAACACAAGAGAAGACTTTACACATGGACATCACCNATGTCCTTTTCATTATAGGGGACTGGAATGCAAAAGTAGGAAGTCAAGAAACACCTGGAGTAACAGGCTAATTTGGCCTTGGAATAAGGAATGAAGCAGGGCAAAGAATAATAGAGTTTTGCCAAGAGAACACACTGGTGATAACAAACGCCCTCTTTCAACAACACAAGAGAAGACTTTACACATGGACATCACCAGATGGGCAACACCGAAATCGGATTGATTATATTCTTTGCAGCCAAAGATGAAGAAGCTCTATACAGACAACAAAAACAAGACCAGGAGCTGACTGTGGCTCAGATCATGA
>SJYA01005931.1:0-22014 GCA_006410615.1 Neotragus moschatus | reverse complement strand
CAGCCGCGGACTCAGTCCCTGCCGAGCCCCCGCCCTGGCCGAATCCCCCGGCCCCACGCGGCCGGGCTCCTCCCGCGGCCCCCGGCGCTCACTGTCGCCCCCGCAGACTTGGCCGTCGTAGCGTTCGCAGTTGACGTTGTCGCATTCGCAGAACTGGCCGTAGATCTTCTTGTTGGGCACGTCGCTCGTGTGGCACACGCACTGCCCGCAAATGCAGTCCCCCAGCCCCGAGCAGATGATGGAGCTGTTGTCCTTGCGGCAGCTGCCCTCCAGCTCCTGGCTGCTCCGGCCGTGCGTCTGGCACTCGCAGTTCTTCCCGATGTAGCCGGCGTCGCACCTGCGGGAATGCGGGGTCAGAGCCCTGAGGGCGCACACTGCTTCTGGGCGCCTGCGCCGGGGGCGGGGCGGGGCCTCACCTGCAGATGCCGCACTCCATCGAGCCTCGGCCACCGCAGACGCTGCGGTCCCTGCTGGCGTCCCGGCATTGGCACTCGCACCGGGGGAGGACCCGCACGGTCACCGTGTCCGTGAAGCCCAGAGCCCGGATGGTGAAGGACTGCTCCTGGATGCACTCGGTGGCTGTGACCTTCACCTGGAAGGTGATCTGTCATGGGAACGTAGAGCTCAGGTGAGCACGGGACCCCAGGGTCATGACCCTACTCTGATCTCCTCTGGGCAGCATGGACAAGGGCACAGCCTAGAAGGGGAAGGGCCACCGCCCTCTGCTGCCAGGCTGGTAGGGTGCTGCCTCTGCTGGGCCAGGGAGGGAGTGGATTGAGGTGGGAGAGGGGAAGGACAGGGACATTCCAGGTGGCTCCAGGGCTCAGGAAGGGAGATGAGGGAGAAGATGACAGCTGGAAACTCAGAGACGCTGAAACATGCGCCCCCACCCAGCTGCCCCCACCCACCATCCTCAGGTGGCCTGGACTTGCCCAGAGTTGTCTTTAGAATTCTTTTAATCACACATCTCTTAAAGGGATTTTAAAGTGACTTTGTATTAATAAATGATCTATATTTTCTCCAGGTATTTTGTCCTGAAGCCTGGAAGCTAAGATGTCAGAATATCATAGGAAGTTCTAGATTCTGCCTGTGAGGGTGTATCTTGAGCCTGAATGCCCCAGGAGAACTGAGCCGGCAGGACAGAGTCGTCCCCCCCCTCCCCCAACTGCTCTGCTGCTCAGCCCGCAGGGAGCTTCAGGGAGCAACCCGCTCAGCCTCACTGCCGGTCAACGTGAGTGAGTCTCCACCCAGTACATGAAGACAGAGCAGAAACGTCAGGGAGGAATCAGATAGTCAACACTGAGTGCATTCGGGTATGGATCCCCCAGTAAGAGGGGCAGAGATTTCAGTCAAAATTCACATGCATTTAGTAAGTCACATATTTGAAAGAATTTCAATGTCATTCAGAAATAAAAGCAAGTATTTTGCTGAATATTAATTCACAGCTGGTGAAAGGAAATGATTAATCATTCCTGGTCATGGCAAATTTAAACTATTAGAGAAATAACTCACTGCCTGCTTGTAATCATCTGTGTGGCCCCTGCTTTAATGTCTTTGTCAAAAAACAAGAATACAGGGACTTCCCTGGTGGTCCAGGGGTTGAGAATCTGCCTTCCAATGCAGGGGACTTGGGTTCCACCCCAGGTTGGGGAAATAAGATCCCACACGCCAAGGGACAACTAAGCCCGCTCACCACAACTGGAGAGCCCACGTGCCACAATGAAGACCTGATGCAGCCAAATAAATAAATTCATAACAATAAACAAAACCACAAAAATCAGGAAAATCAAAGCAGATGCCCAGAGGGGAAGGAATGCCCTTTTTAGGTGTGTGGTGCTATGCCCAGCATCTGCCACCAGGGGGCGCTGCAGTCCTCGCAGTCAGGGGTCTGTCCACATCAGGCCACAGCGTTTGTGGATTTTAGAGGGAAGGAACTGGACCGGAGGTGGACAGGCCCAACCTCTAGCTGATCCCCGGTAGGCCGTTGGCCAGGGCACACCCTCTTGCTGTCCCAGGGGAGCCCCTTCCAGAGGCTGGGAGGGAGCCTCACCGGGACGTTGATCTGGACACCGTCGCAGTCCCCTCTGGGCTGGTCCACCTGTGACACCCCATTACTGCAGAAGGAGTCGTAGGTGACTTTCAGGGTGTCAGGGAGGGTGCTGTGATCCAGGAATACTCTGGAGGACAGTTTCTGTGGGGAGACAGTAGCACCATCAGACTCATCTTCCAGGCCACGGTTGGCATGCCTCTCACCTCCCCCACCACCCACCACGCATCCATGGAGAGCTCTGTGGGTGCCAGGTTACCCATGTCATGCCCCTCGAGATAGGCCAGTGGAGGGTACAGACGTGGAGACGGGTCCTAGCCCCATGAGAACAGGAGCTCAACTGTCCACTCGCCACTGAAACCCCAGTGCCTGGCACAGGGCAGGAGCTGGAGAAACTGTTTTACTGAATGAGAGACAGAGAGAGAAAACCAGAGACACAGAGGTAGACACAGAGAGGTGAGACAGCCCCTCCCGGGCAGCATCTGGAGTTTGGGAGGGCCTGCTGAGGCTCAGGGCTCCAACAGGGCAGGAGCAGCAGACGGAGCTCCCCCCGGGGGCTCTGACTTCACCCAGCACCACCAGCGCTTCACTGGTGTGCCCAGTAAGCTGTGCCCGTGAGGCCCTCAGGCCTTGCAGCTGTAAGAGGGCTTGGCGCTCATGTTCCAGCCAAGTGCAGGAGGGCCTGGGGTGGCACCTACCTCACCATTAACCAGGGAGGACATTGCTGCCCAGGGGAGGCGCCTGAGGGTGGCCCAGACAAGGCGGGGGCTCTCCGCACCAGACCACCCTCCTGTTGACCTGCAGTGGGGACCCAATCTTCGCTGACTGCCCGGGGGACTCACATTGTAGGCACTCTTGATAAGCTCCACCACGTTCCTGGAATCTTCAGACAGCTCCCCAACTGCAGACTTGGGGATGATCTCTGTCAGCTTCTGTCAGGGCAGAATACAGGTGGTCGTGGCCAGAACCAAGGGGCTGAAGATGCCGCAGTGCCCACCCAGTTCTCTCACAGCCCTGAGGGTCTCCTTCCTGCTGGTGAGATAGCCCAGACAATCCCCCACTCGACTTCTTACTGTGCGCACGGTCAGTGCTGTGTGGGCAGACATTTACTTGGTGAAACTACTTCCCCCTGGTTATTTCAAGCTGCTCCCTGAAAGCAGAGCCGGGAAGATGTGCCACAGCTAGGGGTCCGTCCCACCTCGCAGATGTGACAGGTACAAACAAACCAAGGGCACAGGTCATCGTAAAATGTGGCATAAAGTCAGGAAGTGACATGTACCAAGTGTGTGAATGAGCTGACATAATTTCAACAGTGGCTGCGTTAGACAACAGCATGCTGGTTGACTCTGGAAGGCAGGGCCACACGCAGTCCAGGTACCCCTCTGCGTAGGCAGGCCGGAGCCCTGGGTTCATGCAGGCAAGCCTGGGGCCAAGCTCCAGGACCATCTGTGCCCTCTGCCGCCGCTGCCGCCTCCCTGCCCCTCCACCTCCCCAGCTTAGTGTATCTTTCACAAGAAATTACACCATCACTTTATCTTGCAGAGTGGAGGGCTGGGCCATGTCCCTGCCCCCAACCCTGTTGTGATGCCCTGGAATGGAGTACAGTCCCCTCCATTTGTGGTTCACGAGGACCATCACAACCTGGTCACCCACCTTGGGCCTCCATCACCGAGCGGGTGATGCTCCCAGCTCCTAGCTCAGGACCCCACTGGGACTTGGGAAGTCCTCCCAGCCACCTGCTCTCCACTCAGAGCAGAAACATGTACTGAGGGTCCCTCGAAAACTGTCCACACAGACCCTGGGCCTCCTAGAGTCCCCAGGGAGCCCCAGGAATGGGGGCAGGAAGCTGAGGCTCAGTGAGGCCTGCGACTGCCCGGGGCCTCGCCCTTGCTGTCTGGGAGCAGGGTCTGGGGTCCATGTATTCCATCTCCAGCTCCTGCCCTCTCACCACACGGCCTTCTGGGACACGAGTCCTGCTCCTCAAAGCAAAGTGCTGGGACCCATGCTGCCACTCGGTGAGGAGAGACTGTCACGTCTGGTAATATGGTCGGGGACACAGTGACTGACCTGCCGGCGCTCAGGCAACTTGTGCGGGTGGTGGTCTCTCAGCTGCGCCCAGCCATCAGCCCTGCACTGTCCCTGTGGCTTGCCCAGCTCCCACCACCTGCCCCTGGCCACTTGTCCCTCCTCCCTCGGCGTCCCCTGCATCCTGTGCCGGAGGTGGGGCCCCGAAGGCTGACGGCGAGTGAGGCTGGTCCCACCATCAGGCCTGCAAGTGTCCCGCGCAGGCACAGCAGGTCACAGGCAAGAGGAAGGAGCCTGGGACTTAGGGAAGGAGAGGGGCCAGGAGGCGCCCCCAGCCCATCGCAGCCAGAGAGCCTGCCACGCTGAGCCCAGCAGACGAAAACACCAGACAGCAAGTGAAACAGCCTTCTAGTAACGGGCAGAGGGGAGAAGTGCTGATGTGCAAATGTACGTGGACACAAAGCTTTTCCTGATGTGAAGAAAGAGACCTGCAGACTCAAAGGGTCTGCTTTGCTGTAGCAGATGGCGCCCACTCCAGCGCTCCTGCCTGGAGAATCCCAGGGATGGAGGAGCCCGGTGGGCTGCAGTCCATGGGGTCGCGAAGAGTCAGACACGGCTGAGCGACTTCCTTTTCACTTTTCACTTTCACGCATTGGAGAAAGCAATGGCGCCCCACTCCAGTGCTCCTGCCTAGAAAATCCCATGGACGGAGGAGCCTGGTGGGCTGCAGTCCATGGGATCGCGAAGAGTCAGACACGACTGAGCGACTTTCTTTTCACTTTTCACTTTCATGCATAGGAGAAGGAAATGGCAGCCCACTCCAGTGTTCTTGCCTGGAGAATCCCAGGGACGGGGGAGCCTGGCGGGCTGCCGTCTATAGGGTCACACAGAGTCAGACACGACTGAAGTGACTTAGCAGCAGCAGCAAAACCATGATCACTGAGCCACAGGATCCTGTCAGCTCCTCCTCCACAGTGCTCACTGCCTGGGGTGCCCACATGGCCTTGGCCAGCACACCCAGTGCAGAAGCAGCCCTCAGTGTGATCACCCCAGATTTAGTCACTCTTCAGCTGCAACACCTTGTCCTGCCAGGTTGCTCAAGGCCACTTACCTCGTACGTTTTCACCATCTTCTTGGTTACCGCGAAGATGGGCTGGATGTTGCTTTCTGCCAGTTTGTGTGCCAGCTGGCCCACTGACGGGTAGTCCTAGAGAGGAGACCCCCGGTCAGATGGCCCTGAGGGTGGGGACAAGCCATCCAGGCCACCCGTCAGCGCCTCCAGGCAGAAGTGACTGCCCAGAGTGCAGAGGCTCTGCCCTGCATGCGCTCTGATGGGGCTGTTCCCAGTGATGTCTGCAAACACGTAAGAGAATGGCATTAGTAGGGAAACGGACAATACTGAAATACACTCAAGAAAATAATAAAAGTTGTAGTATGCTTCTTGATCAATGCACCAAAAAAGAAGTCCAGTGGCAAGTAACGGCTCACAGACCCTCAGCGTGGAGATGAGGGAGCAGCACTTTGCTGTGTCTGAGTTGTAGGGCCAAGATCACAGATGCTGCACCCCAGCACGCGCTAGCTGAGTCACTCAGTCGTGTCCAACTCTGTGCGACCCCATAGACTGTAGGCCGCCAGGCTTCCTCTGTCCAGGGGATTCTCCAGGCAAGAATACCAGCTGGTAAGTCACTTCAGTCGTGTCCAACTCTGTGCAATCCCATAGACGGCAGAGTGGGTTGTAATTTCCTCCTCCAGGGGATCTTCCCAACACATGGATCGAACCCGTGTCTCCTATGTCTCCTGCCTTGCCAGTGGATTCTTCATCCGCTGAGCCAGTGGGGAACAGCATAGTGGCACCTATTTTCACAGCCGTCTCATGTACAATTTCAGACAGAAGTTCACAGGAACCTCAGATGTCGCGTTCATCCTGTCCCAGTCGGTGGGCCCCTGAGAGCGGCCACCACCGCCTCCCACCTCAAGTCTGCAGGCTGCAGGTGGAGGGCCCCAAGGGCCCATCTCTGAAATCCTCTGCAGCTCCAGGGATTATGATGCCAGCAGACCAGGGAATTCTGCCCTCTCGGTGCCATTAAAGCAGCTCCCTGGGAGCGAGGGCCCCTTCCCGCCCCTGTGGACCCCAGGCTGGGAGTGAGCCTGTATCCCTGCTCCCCTGGGGCAGGCCCACATCCTCCCACCTCCCACCCCAAGACACCGCACTCACAAATTCGTTGCTGCTTTTGTATAGGTTGTCTTCCAGGTGGCAGCGGCCATCGTTGGGGGTGAGGATGGCGCCCAGCTTTCCATCGCCCGCAAAGTGGAACCCATCATCCGTGGCGAACACTAGCAGCCTGGTGACATTGCGCCAGCCGATTTCCTCCTGACAGGGAGATGGTGCGGGTGACCTGCCTCGGTTTCCCCAGCGATTTCAGGAGCCAAGGCTGAACTTGCTATGAGGGCCTCGTGTGCCCCCAACACCTGGGTTTTCTAGGGAGCACGGGGACCACAGAAGGTCCCAGCTGCTTGACTCAGGGTCCCGTGTTTGCTGCAGATTCCAGTGCCCAGGGGAACCCGAGAAGTGTCTGCAGGGTGACAGCCTCCCTGATGCCTGGGCGGGAGTGGGACGCCGAGGGGATAGGAAAACACGTTCACATCTGAACAGTGAATCCTCCATGCCCAGTCAGCTCAGATCTGGGAGCATCTCCTTAGGAGGTGCTCCCAAAGAAGAAAAAATACTTAGAAATGTTTATCTCAGGGAAAAGCACTGCCAACACAGAGGAAAGTGGTGGACACTGGGTGAGGGGGTGATGGAGGCGGGCACATCAGCAACACGTGTCATGAACCGTGATAATCACACAGACATGAACGTGTGGGTCTGTGAGGCAGGGCGGTGTGCCCAGGGACCAGAGCGCCTGGAGGGCTGGGATCCCATCTGCGAAGGTGACAGGGCTGCTTGGCTAAACGGGATCGATGCGCTGTAACACCGTCACAGAAACAGCGTGGGACAGGACCACGTGGGGAGGGGTCAGCGGTGGCCGGGGACACCGAAACCACGTAACCGTGGGCGAGCCTGGCCAGGACGCCCTTATTCTCTGAGGGGCTCTGGAAGTAGGGGGACTACCAGGATCGGGCGGCCAAGGGGTCTTGCTTTCCAGGGTCATTCCCTCGTATTTGGGCTTCAGAAGGTTTGCTCAGGACGGAGCCTCACCGGGCACGCGGCCACCTGCATCATGGCGTCCAGCCCACCCTCAGGGGCGTCCAGGTTCCCCGAGATCAGCTGCTTCCCGACTTCTCTCTCGAACTGTTTGGAGTTGTCGGTGAGCCTCAACACGTGCCTGAAGGCGAACGGGGGCTGGCACTCCTTCTCCTTGTTGGGGCACGGGTTCCGCAGCTTCTCGGGGTGCGTGTTGACGAAGGGGAGCACCGTCTTGTCCACGAAGGACCCGAAACCTGGGGGACAGTGAGGGGCCGTGAGCCTCTTACCAGAGCAGGGTAAGAAGGCCTGGCACATGGGGAGGGGCCTGGCGCCCTGCCCTCGGGGTGCAGAGGTGCAGAGGTCCCTGGGGTCGGGGCTTGGGGGTTCAGGGGAAGATGGAGTAGCTGCCTCACCGATGCGGCCCGACTCGGTGATGTCGTTGAGGGCCCGGAGCAGGTCACCCCCCAGCTTCTTGACATTGGCAAGGTCGTCCACCATGGAGTAGGAGAGGTCCATCAGGTAGTACAGGTCGATGGGGTAGCCCTTGGCCCTCTGGAAGGTCACGTTGAACGTAGCTGCCTGACCTGCCAAGATTCGGGAGAGAGTCAGGGTGTACCACCTGGTCTGTGGGTGGGGGGTTTCGGGGGCACTGATGCCTCTGCAGGCCTCAGAACCCTCAGGACGCCCCCGTTCTCTGAGGCTGGTGGATAAGATGCAGGACGCCTATCCAGATCCCGATTTCAGGTAAAGCGCACATTCAGACACAGAAGACCATCTGGATACAAGAAGGCATAAGAGGTGCTCACTGTTTATCCAGCACTGTGGAGACTCAGTTCCACCTGGATCTCTCTGGGTCTTCCCAGCAAGGCCTTCTCTACCACCGGCCGCTAAGCAAACCTGCTGGTGCCCAAAAGGGCTCCCTGGCCATCCTGGGGACATCGCCTTGCCTTCCTCAATCACAGCCATCCTGGTTTTTGCTCCTCGTCATTTTAATCACCGCCTGCACTTGTAATGACTTCTTTCCTTGTCAACGCAAATAGCCTTTGTCCCCAGCTCTCAGGTAGGTGCCTGGCACACAGCTGGTGCTCAACAAAGCCATTACAATCAAGTCCCCCCTGCCAGCTCGCCTTCCAGCATCAGTTCCCCCATGTGGTCACCCCAGCTCTGCCCAGGCCCATTCACCATAACCCCCTGCGGCTCCACCGAGCCACCTTCCTGAAGGGTGTTTCTTGGAGTGCTAATAGGGAGCTGTGTCCTAAATCTGGGGCTGTGGTCAAGTCAGGTGGGCAACATTGATTCAAAGGTTTACTTGGGTTCCTAGTTTACAGGCCTTATCAGAGCCTTCACTTGGCCAAAAATACATCATCTTCTGAGGGAGGAATACAGGAGTGTTTTCCAGATGGTTTATTCTCATTTTTTTTAGGATGCAGAACTCAGCGCTAAAAGTGAGACTAGGCACCAACTGCAGACGGGGCACTGGGGACATCCTCCTGGAGCAAGGACACATGGATACACGTGCCATCAGGGCCGACCCACCCCTAGCCAGCCAAGCCTACCTGGTCTCAGGTACAGTGTCACTTCTTGTGGGGACAGCTGCTTCTGTCTGCCCGCCTGGCTCTGCCGGGTCTCAGCAAGGCTCTTGGGTTCCATGATGTCATCAGCTGGGCAGCCCTTTGACAGCAGCTGCGCCCGTGTGTCACAGCGAGTGGAGTCGGGCTCCCCTTGCCCTGTGAAGTTCTGGGGGAGGCAGGGGTCAGGGGTAGCACAGAGGAAATATGGGAGCCCACGCTGTGGGTGCCGTGCCAGGCTGACCCCCTTATCTGCCCTGCTGTTCAGGAAGAGGTCCCTGGGTGGGGAGGTGGGGATGGGGGGTGGCTGGGCAGCCTCTTCACAAGGTTCAGGGTCTCAGGAGAGCCTGGCACCAGTGGGCATCTCCCCACAGTTTCTAGCGGTGGAAGTGGCTCAAGGCCAGCATCTCAGCTCCAGGCGGACCCATGGGTACCCTCCACGGCCCATCAAGCATCTGGCCCAGGTTTTCAACCCCTTCCTCAGCAGTGCCTTGCTGGCAGGGAGCGGCTCTCTCCTGATGGAATGCGGGTGCCCCTCTTGGCCCACCAGTTAATGCCTGGGCGCCCCAGGAACCCAGAATAGAGGCCAGGGCTCTGGGCCAAGCAGATCAGAAGGAAAAGACAAGGGGGAGCGTGGGGGTCCTGGGTCCAGGGCATTTTCCTCGTGACCACTCTGCCCGTATGAAGGCCCCCTGGATGTCACTGCGGCAGGGAGAGCCAAGGGGCCACATCGGTGGGTCCGGCTTCCTCCCACAGGGGGAGACTAGGGGATAACAACCAGACAGGAGGCCTGATAGGGGGCACTCAACATGCTGACAAATTTGGAAAACTCAGCAGTGGCCACAGAACTGGAGAAGGTCAGTTTTTATTCCAATCCTAAAAGGCAATGCCAATGCCTGTTCAAACTACTGCACAATTGCACTCATCTCACATGCTAGCACGGAGAAGGAAATGANAGGCCTGATAGGGGGCACTCAACATGCTGACAAATTTGGAAAACTCAGCAGTGGCCACAGAACTGGAGAAGGTCAGTTTTTATTCCAATCCTAAAAGGCAATGCCAATGCCTGTTCAAACTACTGCACAATTGCACTCATCTCACATGCTAGCACGGAGAAGGAAATGACAACCCACTCCAATACTCTTGCCTGGAAACTCCCATGGACGGAGGAGCCTGGTAGGCTGCAGTCTATGGGGTTGCTAAGGGTCGGACACGACTGAGTGACTTCACTTTCACTTTTCATTTTCATGCACTGGAGAAGGAAATGGCAACCCACTCCAGTGTTCTTGCCTGGAGAATCCCAGGGATGGGGGAACCTGGTGGGCTGTCGTCTATGGGGTCACACAGAGTCGGACATGACTGAAGTGACCTAGCAGCAGCAGCAGCAGCACATGCTAGCAAAATAATGCTACAAATCCTCCAGGTTATGCTTCAACTGAGAACTTCCAGATATTCAAGCTGGATTTAGAAAAGGCAGAGGAACCAGAGATCAAATTGTCAACATACCTTGGATCATAGAAAAAGCAAGAGAATTCCAGAAAAACATCTACTTTTGCTTCATTGACTATGCTAAAGCCTTTGACTGTATGGACCACAACAAACTGGAAAATTCTTAAAGAGATGAGAATACCAGGCCACATTACCTGCCTCCTGAGAAGTCTGTATGCAGGTCAAGAAGCAACAGTTAGGACCAGTCATGGAACAACAGACTAGATGCAAATTGGGAAAGGAGTACATCAAGACTGTATATTGTCACCTGCTTATTTAACTTATATGCAGAATACATCATGCGAAATGCCAGGCTGAATGAAGCACAAGCTGGAATCAAGATTGCCAGGAGAAATATCGGTAACCTCAGATATGCAGATGACACTACCCTTATAGCAGAAAGTGAAGAACTAAAGAGCCTCTTGAAGGTGAAAGAGGAGAGTGAAAAAGCTGGCTTAAAACTCAACATTCAAAAAATTAAGATCATAGCATCCAGTCCATTATTTTATGGCAAACAGATGAGGAAACAGTAACAGACTATTTTCTTGGGCTCCAAAATCACTGCAGATGGTGGCTGCAGCCATGAAAAAAAAAAGATGCTTGCTCCTTGGAAGAAAAGCTATGACCAACCTAGACAGCATATTAAAAAGCAAAGACGTTACTTTTCTGACAAAGTTGTGTATAGTCAAAGCTATGGTTTTCCCAATAGTCATGTATGGATGTGAGAGTTGGACCATCAAGAAGGCCGAGAGCTGAAGAATTGATCTTTTGAACTGTGGTGTTGGAGAAGACTCTTGAGAGTTCCTTGGACTGCAAGGAGATCAAACCAGTGCATCCTAAAGGAAATCAAGCCTGAATATTCACTGGAAGGACTGATGCTGAAGCTGAAGCTCCAATACTTTGGCCACCTGATGCAAAGAGCTGACTCATTAGAAAAGACCCTGGTGCAGGGAAAGATTGAAGACAGGAAGAGAAGGGGACGACAAAGGACGAGATGGCATCACAGACTCAATGGAAATGCGTTTGAGCAAGCTCTGGGAGATGGGAAGGACAGGGAAGCCTGCTGTGCTGCAGTTCATGGGGTCACAGAGTCAGACACGACGGAGCCCCTGAACAACCAACGAGGAGGCCAGAGAGCTCAGGGGGCAGGGTCAGACTAAAGGGGTGTGGCCACTAGAGGGGCGGGACTTCCGGAGCTGCCTCCGTACTGTCTTCACTTTTGAGACCCTCAGTTAGTTCAGTTCAGTCGCTCAGTCGTGTCCGACTCTTTGTGACCCCATGAATCACAGCACGCCAGCCCTCCCTGTCCATCACCAGCTCCCAGAGTTCACTCAGACTCACGCCCATCGAGTCAGTGATGCCATCCAGCCATCTCATCCTCAGTCGTCCCCTTCTCCTCCTGCCCCCAATCCCTCCAAGCATCAGAGTATTTTCCAATGAGTCAATTCTTCACCTGAGGTGGCCAAAGTACTGGAATTTCAGCTTCAGCATCATTCCTTCCAAAGAAATCCCAGGGCTGATCTCCTTCAGAATGGACTGGTTGGATCTCCTTGAAGTCCAAGGGACTCTCAGGAGTCTTCTCCAACACCACAGTTCAAAAGCATCAATTCTTCGGCGCTCAGCCTCAACACCACAGTTCAAAAGCATCAATTCTTCAGCGCTCAGCCTTCTTCACAGTCCAACTTTCACATCCATACATGACCACAGGAAAAACCATAGCCTTGACTAGACGGACCTTAGTTGGCAAAATAATGTCTCTGCTTTTGAATATGCTGTCTAGGTTGGTCATAGCTTTTCTTCCAAGGAGTAAGCGTCTTTTAATTTCATCTGCAATCATCATCTGCAGTGATTTTGGAGCCCCCCAAAATAAAGTCTGACACTGTTTCCACTGTTTCCCCATCTATTTCCCATGAAGTGATGGGACCGGATGCCATGATCTTTTGAGACCCTAGTAATGCTTTAATTGCTGCGTGCCTGCGAGTGTGCTTAGAGGCTCAGTCGAGGCTGACTCTTTGCGACCCTATGGACTGTGGCCCACCAGGCTTCTCTGTCCATGGGGTTCTCCAGGCAAGAATGCTGGAGTGGGGTGCCATCTCCTCCTCCAGGGGATCTTCCTGATCCAGGGATAGAACCTGCATCTGTTGCATCTCCTGTGTTGGCAGGCAGATGCTTTAGCACCGAGTCACCTGGGAGGCCCACTTTAAGTATTAGGGAAATGAAATTAACAGGAATGGGGAGGGAAGAAATCCCTAAAATGGAATGTGCTCAGAAGCAATTTAATCTAACTGCATTTCAGATGCAAACGAGAAGCTCACAAGAGGAGGGGAGAAACCCACCCTGAGGAGGGACTTTGCAAGCTGGACTGTGACTGCATCCCGGTAGCAGAAGAGTACACCCATCTCCTCCCTGCAGTGCTGTGGGTAGCAACTCTGTAACCACTTCCCCAGAGTCAAAGGAAGAGGTAATGGGGAAATGTATTGTGAATGTTGGGAGCCTGGGCTTCTCATGAAGGGAACTGGGAACCCTCTGGTGGTGGCCAGGCAAATGCCAAGGAGCCAGGAGCGCCTGCTGATCCCAGAGAGAGAGCTCAGGAAGTGATACTGGGGTGTGCTAGTCGGGCACAGGGCTAGCCCCGGGGCTCCCATGGCCAAATGGGGAACAATTTGAGCTTCAAAATGACAAAGTGAAAGTGATACCTTATAAACTACAGAGTAACAGAAACATCTATGGGTCCACACCAATGAGAAAGAGAGGAGGAGATTGCAGGAAGGAAATACTCCTCTTACATTAGGAGCCATTGGAGGGAGTCATGAACAGGAATATCACCATTCTGCAACCATCCCCGGGATAACTGATTCAGGCTCCCATCAACTGATGGATGATAGAGTGAGTGGGTGTAGGCTTCAAGGGAAGCAGAGTGCTTCCTGGCTTCAGAGTATCTCCCCACAAATTACTTACTAATTGCAAAGTGGAAATACTGACATCACGGTGGAGCGCCTGGAAGACGTTTCCCTCTGCTGACTGGTCTGGGCTGTCATCGCCCGCACTAGGACAGAATGGCAGCGGGAGCCCTGCATGGGGTTCCTGCTGAAAGGCCCACCCCAGGCCGTGTCAGAGGGAACGCCAGACAAGCCCACACGCGGGACCTTCTGCAGAGCTGCTGTTCTGCACTCTTGAGCAATGTCAAGGATGTGAAAGACAAAGAAATCTGAGGAGAGTTCCAGGTTTGAGGAGATAAAGAGACATTCAAATGCAATGTACGATCCTGGATTATAGTATTGACCAGTGAGGCAGGGATGATAGCAAAGACATTATGGGAACAATTGGAAAATTTTGTACAAGGTGTGTAAGTTTGTCTTTTTATTTTACTTATTTATTATTTTGGCTGCACTGGGCCTTTGCTGGGAATGGGCTTCAGTAACTGTGGTGCACGGGCTTAGTTGCTCCATGGCCTGTGGGATTTTCCCAGACCAGGGATTGAATCTGTGTCCCCTGCATTGGCAGGTGGACTCTTAACCACTGGGTCACCAGGGAAGCCCCAAGGTGTGTAAATTTGATCAGAGTAAAGTACTGTGTTAAATTTCCAGGCTTTGATAAATCCACTGCGGTTTTGTAAGTGAATACCTTGTTTTTGAGAAGGTCCCTGGAAACCTTAAGGGACAAAGGGGCTTGTGTCTGCAACCTACTCTCCAACAATTGAGAAAAAATAATGTGTGTGCATGCATGTATTTCCAAACAGACCTGCAGTGTCTGAACCTCAGGGATCTCCAGGAGGAGGGAATGGTCAGAATCTCGAGGGTCCCCTTGGAAGGGGTCCTCCCCAGGAGGAGGTGGAGCTCCCCTACATCCTGGCTGTCCTGGGCCTTTGCCTTTTTCCCCAGAGGGTCTTGCAAGTAAAACATGAAGTAAGGCGAGCAGAGAGTTCAGGATCCAGTAGGGAGCTCCCCCACTCCTCCCAGTTCTGGTCTGGGAGCGGATGGCTAGCGGGGAACCAGGACTGCAGCAGCTCCATCCAAACGTATCTCTTCCTTGTCTGGCCCAGGGTTCCTGCCTCCAGGGCTCAAGGAGCTGCACCTGGCCCCATCCAGCAGCTTCACTTAGACCTGCCTCTGCCGGGCTGCCTGGGGACACCGCTGTGTCTGCCTGTCTGCCTCTCTGACAACGCTGCGTCCCTGGCCTGCCTCTGCCCCACTAGGAGCAGAGTGACGGTGCTCCTGGGGGCCGGCAGTGTCAAGAGGCAGAAAAGGGGCTCCAGCCCAGAAGGAGGGAAGAGGAAAAGGGCAGGCTGGGCGCGAGGACCCTCAGGGTGGCTGACACCATTCATCGAGGCTCTTACCAGTTTCTGGCACCAGGCACAGCCGGGGCCCGACTCGATGCAGTCCCGGCAGGTGTTGACCTTGTACTTGGTGCACTCCTGGGACAGGACTGGGAGAGAGATACGGGCTGGTGAGCCGGCACTGGTTGACCCCCCTCTCCCAGAGATGGCAGGCCCTCCAAGGGCAGCGATGAAGGGCTGGGGGCTGTGAATGGGTGACCAAGCCCTTAAGCAGGGGTGGTGGAGAAGGAGTGCCAATGGGAGGACCAGGAAGTAGGGAGGAAACCAGGGCCCACGGGATGCTGTCCTCAGGAGGGTGGGCCCCAGGTCAGCCCCAGGTAGAAGGGCAGGGGAGGGGCAGAGCAGGGCCCCTCCTAAGGCCCCGTCCAGGAGGGTGCGAGGGTGGGTCCCACTCTTCCCAGGAGGAGCCGCCCCTGTGGGACTCACCGGACTGGAGGGCGAGCAGGGCCGCTAGCAGCAGCAGCTGGGGGCGCTGGCACAGCATGTCCTGTGGAGGGAAGGGGCCACGACACAGCCTCAGACCCCAGAATCTGGGCCTGGAGACAGAGCTGGGAGGCCGGGCCCCAGCTGCTGAAGGCTGCTCAGTGGAGGGGTGGGGCCCACACAGGTCGGCCTCCCCAACGCCCTCGCCCAGGCTGTGTGACCAGCAGGGGAGGAGGCCTGGTCACGTGTGCTCCATTCTGCTCAGCCATCTGCACCTCCAAGGAGGAGCAGGGAGTGGGCTTCCTGCCAGCGACACACACACGCGCACACACACACCACACAAGTGTGCCTGAAGGGTGGCATGCTCTGGGTCAGGGCCCCGTGTGACCTTTGTGGCTCTGAGTCCTCAGCGAATTGAGCTGAGCTTGGAGCAAAGACTCGGTGTGCCCAGGCCTCCCAGCAGGAGGCAGAACCAGGATTTGGAGAGAAGGGAACTCAGCTTCTGCAGCACCAGGACTGTGCCGGCTGCCGGCTGGACGCCTGCCACCAGGGCGAGGAGGTGTGACTGGGCAGGCCCTGCCCACCCCATCCTCTGGCTGCCTCTTGTTTGCAGAAAAGCTGTGGTCTCCCAGGCCTCCCCTGAGTCACAGAAGCCTGGCCGGAGAATTAATGATCCAAAGGATGTGAGCGTGTAATGAGAGCAGCAGCTGGGCCGGGAGAACTGGGAAGAATTTAAACAGTAATCCAGCCACGAGGCAGTCACAGAAGCTTTAGTTTCTCCCTGAAGTACCTAGATAACATGTTTCCTGGGCTGTTTTACAGATGCTAAAATCCCCACCAAACAGAAGAAGCTGATTGAATGATGACCAGGAACACAAGGCCCCGGCCCCGGGCCGACTGGATCCCGAGGACTGATAATGTTAACCCCTGTGATCCTGCCCTATTACCTCATCATCAACCAATCAGAGACCTGCACACAAACTGATCGCAGACCCTGCTAAGCCCCCTCCCACCTTTTGCCTTTAGAAATGCTTTGTTGAAATCTTCGAGGAGGAGCTCGGGGATTTGGGGGTGGGGCCTGAGCCACAGTCTCTTTGCTCTGCTCTGCAGTAGACTTTTCGCTGCCTCTGGGTGTTTCAGTTTGTCTGGCCTCACTGTGCATCGGGCCCGTGAGCTTGGGCTGGTGGCCAGCACAAAGGCCTGCAGTGCCACCGCCAGCCTTACCTGCTGCCGCCAGCTGTAGGCCACCACTACCGTGTTTTTCTTTTTCTGCACCTGCTGTCCTTAAAAACCCAGCACCTGGAGTGAGGCATGGACCGGGAGCTGGGTCATCTCTGACTGGTCCTGATGCTCCCGAGGCACGATGTTGGGGGGGGGGGGTTGGGAGGCTGGTATGCTGGTTCTGGCCCTGGGTCTTGGAGGTGGAGGCAGCACCTTCAAACCCACTGCCTGCTGCGCAGGACCCAGCCGGCCGATTCCGCCCACAGGGAGATGCCGCCCACCCCCTCCCTGGAAGTGACCCAGGACCCAGGTCTGGCCCAAAGTGACAGACCTCCTCCAGCTCAGCTTCCAGGAGGGATGGCAGGGCTTCCTGGGCACAAGAGCCCCCAGGTCTGAGAAACCTGTAGGGCTGCAGCCTTTTAATCTGATACCAAGAGAGTGGAAAGGGTGCTGAGAAGCCAGCAAACCAGAGGCAGTGGACAGGAAGTGGGTGTGTTTTATCAGAAACCAAGATCAAACCAAGATGAACAGGCTCGCCCTGAATACCTTGCCCAGTGCACTGCTGATGGTGTTGGCCAGCGCGGAGGCCAGATCTGGGCCCGCAGAGGCTCCAGCCCAAGGTGTGCCTGTGTGGCGGGCCCCATGGTCCCTGCTGTGGCTCCTGCTGTGGCCTGTGGGCTCTGGGTGCCCATGGGGGTGGGTCGTGCCCTAGCCTCTGCATGTGTCCCAGGGGCTCTGGGTGGAGGAGGACACCAGGGCACCCCTGGGAAGTCCCAGTCCTTTTGAGTTCTACCCAGGCTCACCCCGCTGTCTTTTTGGAGGCGACCTTGCTCCTTGATCCCTGTCAAGATTACAATCAGGAGCCAGAAGTGTCAAAATGGAACCATAGATCCTTCCTGTTCAGGTCAAAAGCAGAACTCATGCCCTGCTCTGGCTTCCAGGGTCACAGAGTGGATCTGGGAAGAAGGTTTTGGTTCACTGCACGCCCACCCATTTGTGAAAGCCCAGAGTTGCCCCAGAGTTCTCCCGTTCCCTTCAGGTTCCACAGCGAGGTGGCCTGTGGGGCCCTGTGTGCCCATGACCTCGGCTGACCAGGGCACTGCCAGATCCGGGTGGCCTCAGGAGAGCACCCCACATCTGAGCCAGAAGTGGCTCCAAGTAGAGGAGGGGAACCCCCCACAAGTGCCCCAACCATGCATGCGGCCTGGTAGAGGGGCTATAACCTCAGCTCTCCACGCTTGCTCCTGTGGCCACAGACGGAACCCTAAAGGGTCAACAGCTGGCAGGTAACCCCATCCTCGCCTGGGGAAGCTAAGGCCCCTCAGCACCAAGCTGCAGACACTGTGCTGCTCACAGCTTGTTCCCTTTACAGACAGAGGGGATGGAGGGGTGAGGGGAGGGGAGCTGATCACAGCTGATCACCCACAGGCCGCAGGTCCTGACCTTGACCGAGGAAACCAGTGGCGGTGGTGGGGTCTGTCCCCACAAGTGTTGTCCCCACTCGCTTCCTCACTCAAGCACCGGGGTAGCCACTGCCAATGCTCCACCCTGGCCCTGATGTCCACAGCCCCTCAGGGACAGGACACCTGGGCACACGGCAGCTCTGGGAGCTAAGGAAGGCCAGCCGGGCGCAGGCAGAGGCAGGGCCTGCAGCCAGCCCTGCTCTCAGCAGCAGGCAGAGGTCACAGCACCCGCGCCCCGCAGCCAGGACCGGCTGTCAGAGCCTTCATGTCTGAAACCAGCGTCGTGGGGCTTTGCAGACCAAGGCCCCTCTGGGTGCTGACGGCTCGGGTCAGTGTCAGTCCAGGTCCCCCAGCGACACACTCTGCCTCAGCTCTCTGTGTGCCTGGAGGGGCTCGCGGGCCTGGACTGGCTTGAAGAGCCCTCACGTACTTGGGGCGCTGACTCGGCCGGGACAGCTGGTCCAAGAACACGGAGGAGGGCGCTCCCACCGGCCCCCTGAGCCCAGGTGTGTGATGCCTCCCTGACGCACTCTCCTCAGATCAAAGGGCAGCCCAGCACCAGGACTCAAGGTGCAAAACCCCAGCTCCAGGCAGGTCCAGAAACCCAAGGCCACCCCCACCCCACCGCCACCCCCCACCCCACTGCCACTGGCAACGGTTTTGCATCAGAGTCACCCTTGCGCTTGACCTTGCCCAGCAGGGGGGCGCTGGCGCAACTCAGTGCAACCACAGGAGGAGGTTCATAAGGGAGACCCCCGGCGCCCTGAGGCTCCCCCTTCACAGTGGACAGAGCTCTGAGCTCCAGGGACTGAGACTCAGAAGAAAAACTGAATCTGTTCCTTTCAAACCCCACACATGCCACAACACCCATAGTTCACATTTGGTAAAAGACAAGAAAAAGAGGAAACATCAACAAAAGAAGAAAAATTTGAGCAAGAGGCAGTGGGAGGCCCACATCCGAGGCAGGGCGAGCTGATGCCAGATCGGCTTCCTGTCAAAGACAAAGGCTCTGCCAAAGCGCAGACCCCTAGGTGAGGCCCCTGACTGCCATCAGAGCCTGCCCTTGACCAAGGTCAGGCCATAAACCCCAAGGCATGGCCAGTAAGTGAACAGAAGCGCCCTGGGGGGCAGGTTACAAGAGGAGAAGGCAGGTTCCAGAATTCACCCTGGGAGGTGAGGATCCAAGCCTCTTTCATGTAGAAAAAGTGTTTACATCAACCTTTAAACAGGTATCAACCTTTTAAACCAAAACGACAAAGTTAAGATGTAGTTGTGTCTGCTTTATGTAAAGACAAGAAAGAATTGGACACAAGCTGATAGCAACAGAGGCTGGAACCCCCACCCCCACTCTAGGATTTAGAGTTTCAGACAGACCAGGGAAGAAGAGGAAACTACCCACCGATTCTCCGAACCCACACATTATCAGGCCCATGAAAACCCACCACATACCTTCCTCACTGCTCAGTTCACTGTCCATGGTAGAAATGTTCAGGGCCATAGTTTCTGGCCAAATGGAAAAAAAATTTGATGCCCCCCTATACACTTGCTAATTGGCACCTTTAAGGCACTCGGCTCAATATTGCTTAAGTCCAAGAGGAAATCAAGTTTAATGTTTACAGACATGTCAGAAAGGAGAGTGAGAGTGCACAGTGCTCACTGATCAACACGGTGAAAACCTCTGTCCCTGCGGAGACAGAAGCCCAAGGGCCTAGGTGGCTTTGTGCCGGATGAAAAGGAGTGATGATACACACACCTGCAGGACCGAGGGCTCGAGGTGAGAGAAAGAGCCAAGGGCTCAGGAAGCAGGGTGAGGGAGCGGGGAAAGAGCCAACAGAAGAAGCTGGAGAGTCTGAAAACAAACACAAAAACTAACATTGATAAATACACCGAAACCCGTTTCTTTGGAAAAAGCAATCCAGTAGGTCATCTGGAAGACAGTGCATGTGGCAGTTGCCCGGGAGCTTAGAAAGAGAAGGGGCCAGGTGGCTGCCAGCTGGGCAGTGGCCTCTGAAACTCATGTAGAAGCTTTGGGACAGAGTTGGTGCTGCCCTGGCCTTCAGACCAGTGGCCAGGGGAGAGAAGTGAGCAGCAGGACTCTGGCCTTGGAAGGTGCAGGGCAGAGCACATTCCTGGAGAGACGCGCCCCCTTCACATCACGGGCCAGGTCAACCTAGGTGCAGGATATGGAATGATTAAAGGAGTGAGAGACTGTGTATTTCAGAGTAAGGATGCTGAGCATAAAAACTAAAGGAGAAACTGTTAAGAAGACAGACTGTAAGATGAAGACCCTAATTTGAAAAGATACATCCCAGTTGTTCATTGCAGTGCTGTTGACAGGGAAGCAACCTCAATGTCCGTCAGCAGAGGAATGGATAAAGAAGACTTGGTACACGTATCAGAGACAGAGGATAGAGTCCATGAATTGCTGGAAGATAAACAAGGAATGGAGAAGGCAGTGGCACCCCACTCCAGTACTCTTGCCTGGAAAATCCCATGGATGGAGAAGCCTGGTNATAAAGAAGACTTGGTACACGTATCAGAGACAGAGGATAGAGTCCATGAATTGCTGGAAGATAAACAAGGAATGGAGAAGGCAGTGGCACCCCACTCCAGTACTCTTGCCTGGAAAATCCCATGGATGGAGAAGCCTGGTGGGCTGTCCGTGGGGTCGCTAAGAGTCGGACACGACTGAGCGACTTCACTTTCAATTTTCATTTTCATGCATTGGAGAAGGCAATGGCACCCCACTCCAGTATTCTTGCCTAGGGAATCCCAGGGATGGGGGAGCCTGGTGGGCTGCCGTCAATGGGGTCGCACAGAATCGGACACAACTGAAGCAACTTAGCAGCAGCAGCAGCATACGATGGAATATTACTTAGCCAGGAGAAAAGTCTGCCTGGAGAAATGTCAATAACCTCAGGTATGCAGATGATACCACCCCTATGGCAGAAAGCGAAGAGGAACTAAAGAGGCTCTTGATGAAGGTGAACGAGGAGAGTGAAAAAGCTGGCTTAAAAAAATATTCAAAAAACTAAGATCATGGTATCCAATCCCATCACTTCATGGCATATAGGTGGGGAAATAATAGAAACAGTGACAGTGATTTTCTTGGGCTCCAAAATCACTGCAGATGGTGACTGCAGCCATGAAATTAAAAGACACTTGCTCCTTGGAAGAAAAGCTATGACCAACCTAGATGGCATATTAAAAAGAAGAGACATTACTTTGCCAACAAAGGTCCATATGGTCAAAGCTATGGTTTTTCCAGTATTCATGTATGCATGTGAGTTGGACCATCAAAAAGGGTAAGAGCCGAAGAAATGATGCGTTTGAACTGTGGTGTTGGAGAAGACTCTTGAGAGTCCCTTGGACTGCAAGGAGATCAAATCAGTCAATCCTAAAGGAAATCAAGCCTGAATATTCTTTCAAAGGACTGATGCTGAAGCTACAAAACTTTGGCCATCTAACGTGAAGAACTGACTCATTAGGAGAGACCCTGAAGCTGAGAAAGATAGAAGGCAGGAGGGGAAGGGGATGACAGAGGATGAGATGGTTGGATGGCAGCACTGACTCAATGAACATGAGTCTGAGCAAGCTCTGGGGGATGGTGAAGGACAGGGAGGCCTGTTGTGCTGCAGTCCCTGGGGTCAGAAAGCATCAGACCCGACTGAGTGACTGAACAGCAACATTACTCAGTTACAAAAAGAATGATATAATGCCATTTGCAGCAATATGGATAGACCTAGAGATTGTCATTTGAGTGAAGTAAGTCAAAAAGAGAAAGACAAATNCTGTTGTGCTGCAGTCCCTGGGGTCAGAAAGCATCAGACCCGACTGAGTGACTGAACAGCAACATTACTCAGTTACAAAAAGAATGATATAATGCCATTTGCAGCAATATGGATAGACCTAGAGATTGTCATTTGAGTGAAGTAAGTCAAAAAGAGAAAGACAAATGATACGAAACCATATCATATCACTTACATGTAGAATCTGAAAATTGGTACAAATGAATTAATTTACAAAACAGAAACATATTCACAGACATAGAAAAGAAACTTCTGGTTACCAAAGGGGAGAGAGTGGGAAAGGATAAATTAGGAGTTTGGGAGTTAGCCGGTACTTTGGCCTCCTCATGCGAAGAGTTGACTCATTGGAAAAGACTGTGATGCTGGGAGGGACTGGGTGCAGGAGGAGAAGGGGACAACCGAGGATGAGATGGCTGGATGGCATCACTGACTTGATGGACGTGAGTC
>SJYA01005930.1:0-23457 GCA_006410615.1 Neotragus moschatus | reverse complement strand
CCTGATGCTGGGAGGAATTGGGGGCAGGACAAGAAGGAGACAACAGAGGATGAAATGGCTGGATGGCATCACTGACTTGATGGACGTGAGTTTGAGTGAACACTGGGAGTTGGTGACGGACAGGGAGGCCTGGCGTGCTGTGATTCATGGGATCGCAGAGTCAGACATGACTGAGCAACTGAACTGAACTAGCAACTGAACAACAACATAGGTAAGTGAGGAGATGGCAAGTGAGGAGTTACTTGGAAGGAAACATGAGTTTAATTATGATTTTTAAATTGTTAATGTATAAAATGATGATTTAAGATATTTATACATTGTAAAATGACTACCACAAGCAAGTTAATTAAGACATTCGCCTCTGCACATAGTTTTATGATGTGTGCGTTTGTGTCTGATGAAAACATAAGATCTACTCTTAGCATATTTCAAGTATACAATACAGAATTGTCATCTAGACACCGACTTTAAGATGTTCAATGTGTTGACTTGATAATTTATATATTGTAATATGATTACCACCATAGCATTATACAAGACCTGTACTGCGTCGCATAATTAGTATTTCATTTGTGATGAGAACATTTTAAGATCTAGCCTGTTAGCAAATTTGAAGTATATATATTTCAGCTTTGTTGACTATAATCACCATGCTCTGCATTAGATCTCCACAACTTATTCAACTTATAATTGAAAATTTGCATCCTTTGGTCAACATCTCCCCATTTCCTCCATCCTTCAGCTCCTGGCAACCATCATTATGCTGTCTGTTTCTATGAGTTCAACTTTTTAATATTCTGTATATAAGTGAGATCATATAGTGTTTGTCTTTCTATGTCTAGCTTATTTCTCTTAGAATAATGTCCTCCAGTTTCATCTGCTGGCATAAATATCAGGGTATCTTTTTTATGGCCAAATAATATTGTGTGTGTTCTTTATTTTTATCCATTCATCCATTAATAGACCTTTAGACTTTTTCTGTGTCTTAGCTAATGTGAAAAATGGTGGAATGAACATGAAAGTCTGGACATCTTTTTGAGATGCTAATTTTATTTCCTTTGTGAATGTATATATATACATATATACATACATATAAAACACACACACACACATATATCTATATGTATGTATGTTACATATATATGTATGTTAATTGGGCCCAAGCTCATTCTGCTTGCCGAAGGACAGACAAATGAATCAGGAGGTGAATTTTGGAGCAAGGAATGATGGTTTTAATCAGAAAGCCGGCAAACTGAATAGATGGCAGATTAGCATTTCTAAGAACCATCTCATCTCAGTCAGGATTCAGGGTCCTATTGCATACAATAGAGAGAAGGGGAGGGGTTTTCAGTGGCACTGGCCAGTGGCAGAGCAGGGTTGGTAACATGTTGCTGGTTGACAGCTGCTCACTCGGTTGGGAGGAGGGCCCACCTGGCCATCCAACTAATGGCTGAGTAGGACAGTTATAGCTGGCGTCTCTGTCAATGGGGCTTATATGCTGGAGCCAGGGAGGGAAAGGCCCCTTATGCCCTTGCTTCCATCTGGGACCACCACTACATATATATGCAGAAGTGGGAATGCTGGATAATATCGTAGTTCTGTTTTTAGTTTTTTTTGTTTTTGTTTTTTTGAGAAATCTCATTTCTCTTTCCTATAGTGGTTATTCCAGTTTATATTCCCACTAATGGGAGATGTGATTCCTGCTGGGCCTGCTGGTGAATGGTACCAGGGGCAGGACCAAGGCTATATGGGGAGGGGCAAGCTACTTCTGGGTTTGTAGCCAGGACCATAGTCAGTGAGCCTGCCACCTAGGCTTGGACCTTCCTTCTCAGCACTGTCGTGGGCTCTGCCAGGGTTTCACGGTGTCTTATCAGGATGCTTACACTTCCACACAGCTGCTTTTATTCATGGATGGCTGTCATGTTATCATTGCTGCTGAGGGATTCAAGCAGGAAAATCTCTAATCCCAGTGTCTTGCTCTCTGCAGGGCTCAAAGTTTAATTTAATTCCATTTTTAAGTGAGAGAGATTTGATCATGGTTAAGAGTACATTTGCAGAAACAAGTAAAGGAGAATGGAGACCTATTCAAAACTTGCTTCAGGGATTATTAAAGCAGTCTAAATACTTGCAATTGTGCCCAAAATGCATAAGATAGTTTAGAATTAGCTTGCATTAATTTGATTTAGTCTTTTAAATGTCTAAAATATTTGAGAATTTGAAGAATTAAAAGCAAACATTCTGACTTATCAAATGGCTAAACAAACATGTAAAAGTGCTCAGCATTAGTAATAATGAGGAAAATGGATATTAAAACCACATAAGCTATCCCCTTATACCTGTTAGCTATTAGATTACTTTCTAGACTCATCTAGTTTAAAGTGAACTAACATCCTAAGGGCTTCCCTGGTGGCTCAGATGTTAAAGAATCTTCCTGCAATGTGGAAGACCTGGGTCGGGAAGTTTCCCTGGAGAAGGGAATCACAACCCACTCTAGTATTCTTGCCTGGAGAAATTTATGGACAGAGTAACTTGTGGGGTTACAGTCCATGGGGTCACAAAGAGTCAGACACGAATGAACAACTAACTCCTTTCCTTCCTCTTTCCCAACATCTTCCAACCTCAGCATAAAAATAGCTTCTAAATACTACTGAGATCAGAGAAGGCAATGGCACCCCACTCCAGCACTCTTGCCTGGGAAATCCCATGGACAGAGGAGCCTGGTGAGCTGCAGTTCATGAGTTGCTAAGATTTGGACACGACTGAGCAACTTCACTTTCACTTTTCACTTTCATGCATTGGAGAAGGAAATGGCAACCCACTCCAGTGTTCTTGCCTGGAGAATTCCAGGGACAGGGGAGCCTGGTGGGCTGCCGTCTATGGAGTCGCACAGAGTTGGACATGACTGACGCGACTTAGCAGCAGCAGCAGCAGTACTGAGGCAGTCAATCGGCAAAACACAGATACCTTTTACTGTTACCAGTTTCATATCCATCACTGAAAGCTAGAAAGTCGACAAGAATTATTTGATGCTGTTTATCATAATTGTGATCATGCAAATGATCTGGATGGGCAAATAGAAATTCAAGTCAAGTGCCAGAATGTTACTTTCCTGAGTGACATTTGGAGCTTCTAGACTAAAGAAGGAGGAGGACCTGACAATACTAGGGGTGTTTGTCTGTCATCTGACATGAGGCAAATATTTTTCTACAATTGAGAAAAATATTCATCACATAAATTCTAAGTAGCTATTTCATTCTTATCATAAAATAGCTTGTAAGCTGCCACAAGTTTTTAAAAAGTGAGTTATTACATCATTATGGAGAAATGTTCTCCAGTATAGGTCTCTAAGAATCTTTGTAGGAAAGAAGAGGTCAATAAAGTAGATACATGTCTAGGTATTTTGTTTACTCAAGTTTGAGGGGTTTTCCTTTCCTTTGATGACAGATTCAAATGTTAAACTGTTTATATTTTCATGTAATGACTTCAAATAATAGAATTATTGATGCCAGTGGTGTTCATTGTTCTTTTTGTATGTGTGTGCTATTTTAAATGAAGCCTGTTTCACCTTTTTCTCAAGTGCACACGGAACCTTCTCCAGGATAGATCACATCCTGGGCCATAAATCTCATCTTGATAAATTCAAAAAAATCGAAATCATTCCAAGCAACTTTTCTGACCATAATGCATTAAGATTAGATCTCAGTTACAGGAGAAAAAACTATCAAAAATTCCAACATATGGAGGCTGAACAAAACACTTCTGAATAACCAACAAATCACAGAAGAAATCAAAAAAGAAATCAAAATATGCATAGAAACAAATGAAAATGAAAACACAACAATCCAAAACCTGTGGGACACCATAAAAGCAGTGCTAAGGGGAAAGTTCATAGCAATACAGGCATTCCTCAAGAAACAAGAAAAAAGTCAAATAAATAACCTAACTCTACACCTAAAGCAACTAGAAAAGGAAGAATTGGAGAACCCCAGAGTTAGTAGAAGGAAAGAAATCATAAAAATTAGGGCAGAAATAAATGCAAAAGAAACGAAAGAGACCATAGCAAAAATTAACAAAGCCAAAAGCTGGTTCTTTGAAAGGATAAATAAAATTGACAAACCACTAGCCAGACTTATCAAGAAACAAAGAGAGAAAAATCAAATCAATAAAATTAGAAATGAAAACGGAGAGATCACAACAGACAACACAGAAATACAAAGGATCATAAGAGACTACTATCAGCAATTATANTCAATACAGGCATTCCTCAAGAAACAAGAAAAAAGTCAAATAAATAACCTAACTCTACACCTAAAGCAACTATAAAAGGAAGAAATGGAGAACCCCAGAGTTAGTAGAAGGAAAGAAATCAGAAAAAGTAAGGCAGAAATAAATGAAAAAAAAAAAAAAAAAAAAAACACGAAAGAGACCATAGCAAAAATCAACAAAGCCAAAAGCTGGTTCTCTGAAAGGATAAATAAAATTGACAAACCACTAGCCAGATTCATCAAGAAACAAAGAGAGAAAAATCAAATCAATAAAATTAGAAATGAAAATGGAGAGATCACAACAGACAACACAGAAATACAAAGAATCATAAGAGACTACTATCAGCAATTATATACCAATAAAATGGACAATATGGAACAGATGGACAAATTCTTAGAAAAGTACAACTTTCCAAAACTGAGCCAGGAAGAAATAGAAAATCTTAATAGGCTAAAATTAAAAAAAAAAAAAACTAAAATACAAACAAAAACAAAACAAAATTGGTAAACTGTGCCTTTGAAAGAAGTATAGTCTAAACTGATCACAATTAGATATCTCATAGTAAAGCATTCCAAGAACACTATAAAAATTCACTTTGCTCTAGTTCATTTTCTCTGAAATAAATTTATTTTTTAAATGAAAACATATGATGTAGTGAAAGTCACTCAATTGTGTCCAACTCTTTGCGACCCCATGACTATGGAATTCTTCAGGCCAGAACACTGGAGAGGGTAGCCTTTCCCTCCTTCAGGGGATCTTCCCAACCCAGGGTTGGAACCCAGGTCTCCAACATTGCAGGTGGATTCTTTACCAGCTGAGCCACAATGGAAACCCAAGAATACTGGAGTGGGTAGCCTATCCCTTCTCCAGCAGAGCTTCCTGACACAGGAAATGAACTAGAGTCTCCTTCATTGCAGGTGGATTCTTTACCAACTGAGTTATCAGGGAAGACCATGATGTAGGGTATAGAAGAATTAATCTGGGCTGTATGAACCAGAATCCCTTCCATTCATGAACCACTGCCATTAACTTGACAGGATTGATTATTTCTATATCAGAATAGTAGTAGTAAGTCTAAATAGCTTGGTATTAACCTAAGAGACAGTTCTAATTTTAAAAAAAATATTGATCTTTTTGTTTGTTTTTATAAACCCCCACCCTCTTGGACATTGTCTGCAAAAGGCAAAATCTAGGTTTCTAATTGATGGTTGAAAAGAGAAAACTAAAGATAAAATGACTCAAGAATTTATTTTTTGAGACATTTTAAAACTTTTAGTTGGAGGATAATACCTTTATAATATTGACTTGGTGAGTAAGTCAGAGAAAAATAAGTATGGTATAATAACACATATATATGGAATCTAAGAAAATGGTGCTGATGAACCAATTTGCAGGGCAGTAATAGAAACCCAGACATAAAGAAAGGAACTGTGAACACAGTGGGAGAAAGAGAGGATATGATCAGTTGAGAGAATAGCACTAAAACATATGTGTTATCATATGTAGAGTAGATAGCTAGTGGGAAGTTGCTGTGTGACACAGGGAGCTTGACCCCGTGCTCTGTGATAACCTAGAGAAGCGGGATTGGGGTGGGGTGGGAGGGAGGTCCAAGAGGAAAAGAATAAATGTTGTGTGACTGATTCACATTGTTAAACTGAAAATATTTATTAATTGATGTGTTGGGGGACCAAACATGAAAATATCCCTTACATCCTCACTCTTTTGCCATTTAATACACCTTGTCCACTTATGTCTTCCAGAACACTTGCCCCACCATTATCCTTTCTTCACTCAAGAACCATGATAATCTCTTGAAAAAAAAATTTAAGCATATTCCCCCTCCCCAATTAAAAGTCCTCCAGTGGCTCCCATTCCATTTGGAATTAAATTCAGAGTCATTGCTGTAGCCTAGAAAGCTCCGATTACTTTCTGTGCCTACCTTCACTGTACAAATATTCTTCTATACTTTTCCTCTGTTATCCTATTTCTATTCTTGCCTGAACTCTTGTAGCTTTGAAATTTGTACACCTAGGTTTCTAGAGTTTAGTAGCTGGGATGGTCAGAACGTAGGAGGGAGACAAAAAGCTGACTGCAATATCATATTTCTAGTTTTTTGTTCTTCGCTTAAACAAGAGTATTAAATTAACTCTGTTCTAGAAAACTGGAAACTATGAAGACTTATGACTGTTTAGAGAGCAATCATAATTATGTCATAATAATGACTGAGTATGCTTTAATTGTGATTTGCTCATAAATATCAGCTTCTCCTTCACAGCCTGAAGTAGAGAGATAAGGAGCTGGCCTAGGGGAAGTGCAGGCACAGACCGTGTGACCCATCCATACCGGTCAGGATAGCATAGATTCTGGTAAGAATGAAGTCTTCAATTCAAGATGCCTACTATTTGACCCAAAAGATCCAATCAGCACAAGGCCAGCCAGGCCCATGACCTGTTGCTTAGAGACTACAGAAGGACACTTCTAAGAACCAAAGCTAAGCAACTGTACAAGTTCACAGGCATCAGAGGCAAGTACAACCAAATATAGACGTCAACAAGAAGGTCAAGTAGTCCAAGAGCCTAATGATAAGTGAAGAATTCCAAGAGGGGATGGATGGAATCAAAGGTGGGTAGAAAGCTGTAAAGAAGAAACTTTCACAGTGTATGTAGCAAGCAAGAAGCTATGTTAGAGAAACATAAACAGCTCCCACAAATCAGAAAAGTAAAGACAAACAGTCTAATAGAAACTTGAACATGAAATTTACAGAAGGAAGGATACAAAAGATCAATGGATACGCCGAAAGCTATTCTATCCTAGTCTGAAGCATATCTTGAAACAACAGGAAGATATTATTCCTCACTCAATGGTTTGACAAAAAAAATGGAAGGATTGATAATAGGTATTTTTTAGCAAGGTGTTGGGGAACACCTGTTACATTCTGGTGGGAATGTACATTTGCTGGGCCAATTCAGAGAGTAGAGTGGCATTACTGATGATTTTATGTATCTATCCTGGAGAAACACTTTTTCCAGGATCTGGCAAAGCAGACATAAACATCATCATTGTAACATTGCTTGGAATAGCAAAAGTCAAGAAACCCTCCATCTACTAATGAAGAATGGCTAATAGTTTGGGTTGTTGCACAGAATACCACATGGCCTCTAAACTAACAAAGGCAATCTATATTAACATGTAAGGCTCCTCAAGGCATATTGTTAAGTAAGAAAGACAGTATGATTTCAATTGGTAACCAAAAAACTCTCCAGGAAAAAACAACACTCTATACATAAAAAGCTTTAACCAGGCTAGACAGATAAGAGGCGCTGCATCCACAGGATAGCTTATAATTACCTGTGGACAGGTAATTATAGTTTTCTGAGAAGGGACCTGAGACTAGGGGTTGAGGACAGATCTCATTTTGTTTGGAGGGCTTGAGTCGAATTCAATCTGAACTGGATATGTTACAGAAGACTGGGAAGTTGCACAATTTAAAGAAAGAAACAAGTGTATAAATGTGTTGGTGAAACAAGGGTACACATTCCTGCTTACAGTTCTTACAGGACACTTCTCATAGTCACTTGCATTAGCATCAAATTGATTTATTTAAAATGTTAATCTTAAGAAATGCTATTAGAGAAGTGAAAAAGAACAAAGGAAAACAAATGTTACGTGTGCATAAAACCTGTTTCTAAACGTGGACTATGAAATAGCATTTTCAGAAAAAGTTAAAAAAATAATAACAGCCATCTGGCTAGCTCAAGCTGCAATATCCCTGAGGCCTATCACATTTGTAAAAATTATAAGAATCTCTTTATCTCTGTATCCAAAATGACAGTTGTTTAGAAAGTTAAATAATGGAACTGAGATGCTAGAACCTTAATGCTAAGACAGACTTTATCTACTTTGTATAAACAATTTCATGGATAAATAAATAATACTCCAGAGGATAAACTAAGGAAATTTTGGTTACGAGCAACAGTAACCAACTCTGGTTAACACTGAGTGAAGTAGGTCAGAAAGAGAAAGAAAAGATCATATGTTAACACATATATATGGACTCTAGAAAGATGGCACTGATGAACCTATTTGCAGGGTAGCAAAAGAGACGTGGACACAGAGAACAGGCTTGAGCACAGTGTGGGCAGGAGAGGGCAGGGCCGTTTAAGAGAGTAGCAGGTAAATGTGCCTCACCATATGCAAAACAGGTAGCCAGGGGGCATCTGCTGCAGGGAACCCAAAGCCAGTGCTCTGTGAAATTGAGGGAGATGGGATGGGGTGGAGGGAGGTTCAAGAGGAAGGGGACACGTGTACACCTGTGGCTGATTCATGCTGATGTGTGACAGAAGCCATCACAACCTTGTAGTGATCCTCCAATTAAAGAATAAATTAAATTTAAAAAAGAAAAGCAAAAAGAACAATAGATTAAAGTGGCTCGCAAGAGGACAAGAAAAACTGGAAAGTCAAACTCAGGGCAAGAACTTACATAGGATCCAGGTAACTGTGCTACAGAAGTTGGTACAATTTTTAGATGCTAACTTTAGGAAGCTATAAAAATAACTCACATGTATTGAGTTTCTTGCAATATTCTCAATGCTATACTAAACCTTTTGTATATATTCACTCATTTATTTCCTCTCGACAATTGTTATTACATCCATCTTACAGATCAAGAAACCATTAGTGAATAAGACATAGAATTGGGAGTCAGGTCAAGCAGTCAGATTATTAGGACCATACTTTTAATTGTCATGAGATTCTGCCCTTATCAGGGAAGCTATATGGCCTAGACAGTAAAGAATCTATATGTCATGCAGGAGACTTGGGTTTAATTCCTCAGTCGGGAAGATCCTCTGGAGAAGGGAATGGCTGCCCGCTCCAGTATTCTTGCCTGGAGAATTCCACGGACAGAGCAGCTTAGAGGACTACAGTCCACGGGGTCAGCAAAGCCTGTGTAGAGTTGCTATGGGGTGTCTCAGCTGTAATCACATATTCTAGCCCTTCTTGTGTCCTCTGTTCAGTTACTCAGACAAAAAAGGTGATAGATGCTGCTTCCAGAGCTTATCCTTCAAAACGCTATGCATGATCTTTAATGATCTTCCTTCCTCCACTGCCTGGAGAACATCAGTTCCCTGGATGACCTTGGAAACTATATATTGACAACCAGCACCTCTCCTAGCTTGGATCATTAGGTGGCTGTGTGGAGCACCGCCCCTCCCCCATCCCACATCTATATTAAAACATTTTTTTCTAAAATAAATCACTATTTCAAAATGTATCTATTATAAAAATTATCATAACTAATACAAATCATTGCTGTTTAGTCAATAGATCATGCCTGAGTCTTTGTAGCCCCATCCTCTGTCCATGGGATTTCCCAAGCAAGAATACTGTAGTGGGTTGCCATTTCCTTCTCCAGGGGATCTTCTTGGACCAGAGATTGAACCCGTGTCTCCTGAAATGGTAGGTGGATTCTTTACCTCTGAGCCAACAGGAAAGCCTAGATGTATAAAATAAACTAGGAAAGTACAGAGGGGAGACTGGATGTCTAAAAAAATCTTCCTGGTGAACGTGATATCTAAAATTAAAAAAGGAAAACAACTGAAAACTTCTTCAAAATGTCTCGCAAAGCTAGCTGTATTTTAGAAAGAACCTAGTTTGAAGTTCAAGGGTGTCGTGTTTATTCAAGAACTCTGAAGGGCTGGAATTTCCCAGGATATTCAGAATGCATGCACCTATGGAAAAGAGCAATGCTGGAAGTAAGATGCTTCCTCCATCTGCTGGATTCTATTCTGATCCAACTGGGTTCAATTCAATATGATTTCCTGGGCACCACGCTGCCCGTGATTCTGTGTTAAAAGCCAATGGAAAACAGACAAACAAACAGAACAAAAAAAGTGAAATTCACAATTAGTCCCCCCTCTGGAGGAGTTTTCAATCTATGGATAGGAAAAATGGTCTTGGTCTTGAGTCAGGTAATGAGTGATGCTGTTTGGGGGTGGTTTCAAGTGCTTATTCGCTGGCCATTTTCTCATGCTGCTGCTGCTGCTGCTAAGTCGCTTCAGTCGTCTCTCACTGTGACATGATAGACGGCAGCCCACCAGGCTCCTCTGTCCCTGGGATTCTGCAGGCAAGAATATCTGAGTGGGTTGCCATTTTCTTTTCCAATGCATGCATGCATGCTAAGTCACTTCAGTTGTGCCCAACTCTGTGCGACCCTATAGACAGCAGCTCACCAGGCTTCTGTCCATGGGATTCTCTAGGCAAAAGTACTGGAGTGGGTTGCCATTTCCTCCTCCCATTCTCTCAGGCACTGGAATGTAATTCATATGAATGAGTGCCAAATAACATTTTAAGTATCTGTATATCAGCCACCTAGCCTTCCAGGTGGCCCAGGGGTAAAGAATCCTGCTGCCAATGCAGAAGAAGTGGGCTCTGTTCCTGAGTCGGGAAGATCCCCTGCAGAAGAAAATGTCAACCCATTCCAGTAGTCTTGCCTGGAGAATCTCATGGACAGAGGAGCCTGGTGGGCTGCAGTACATGGGGTTGCAAAAGAGTTGGGGACAACTTAGTGACTAACAATAACCAACAACATGTCAGCTAATAGAATGACTTTAGAAAGAGAACCTCAGTTCATCACTTCATTGACTATTTTCCCTGAAATTGCAACTTGTGAGTCAAGAATAGATTCAGTCACTTTGTGCTGTATGCCATGTATGTGCAGGTATGTTCAGTCATGCCTGACTCTTTGTGACCCCATGGAGTGCAGCCCACCGGGTCCCTCTGTCCCTGGGATTACCCAGGCAAGCATACTGGAGTGGGTTGCCATCCCTGGGTATCTTCCCAACCCAGGGATCAAACCTGGATTTCTTGTGGCTTGTGCACTGGCAGATGGATTCTTTACCACTGTGCCAATATGCTAAACATATATCAAGCTATAGAAGCCTCAAGATGAATTTCAGAGACTAGTATTATTATCAGTATTTAAAAGGGGACCCAGGAAGTTTAGAGTGAAGCTGCTGGAAAGAGACAGGGTGGAGGTGTAAACCCAGGGTTCCACCTACACTTGTGGAGCTGTGCCTGCTTGCCCATATCTGTCATCCCACTCCCTACTCCACTTCCTTCCCCAAGCTCTTGCTGGCTTTTATCTTCCCTCTTCCCAGTCACTGTCTCCTTTCTGAGCCCCCCTTGCTTGAGATGGAAATCTCAAGCTGCATGCTCACCTCCCTCTGTTTCAACAGACCTGGGAGGGAGCAGGGAGGGATGGAGAAAACAGAAAATAGCTCAGCAGATGTTTCCGGATAAATGTTTTTTTCTTTTTTTTTTTTTAAGTGCAAGTTGCTAATGCGGAGGTTTATTTTAGGGCCTGTCGATGTTAGCAGATGTTTGAGAAGACATGTACCTGCTTAGACAATTATACATAGAAATTGATAGCAGGTCTGCATAAAGAGTCAGTCTTTCAAAAAGGATAATATAGTAGGATTTCATATATAGATTCAGCATGTTTGTCCTAGTGGTTCTTGGGGACTGATTTCAACGCTATATTTATGCTCGAACCTTTGTACTTTCAAAAATGGGGTCATACAAGAACAGGAACTAGAAATAGACCATGCCTACAGACACTGCCTAGAGAATATAATTAGAGAACACAATGCCTAGAAACTCTGACACTTAGACACTGGAGCGCCGATTAATTGCAGTTATGCTGTTTTTGGACATAAATATTTACACTGCATTTCTCATTAAAATTTTGCTTCTTAAAATATTAAACCCAAACCTCTGATTGCTGGATAATTAATGACAAAATAATGCATCAAGACTTTCAGGAAATTGTGAAAGTGAAAGTCTCAATTGTGTCTGACTCTTTGCAATGCCATGGACTATACAGTCCATGGAATTCTCCAGGCTAGAACACTGGTGGGTACCCTTTCCCTTTTCCAGGGGATGTTCCCAACCCAGGGATCAAATCCAGATCTCCTGCTTTGCAGGTGGATTCTTTACCAGCTGAGCCACAAGGGAAGCCCAAGAATGCTAGAGTGGTAGCCTATCCCTTCTTCAAGTAGATCTTCCTGACCCAGGAATAGAACCAGGGTCTTCTTCATTGCAGGAAGATTCTTTACCAACTAAGCTATCAAGGAAGCTCTGATAGCTTAACTCAGGAAATTAAAGGTGTGCAATTTTCACTCTGGATTTTCTTATAGTGGGAAAAGTGTGTGCCCAACAAACACACTCAGTAAACATGTTCACCTGCGTCAGGATGCAAGTTTTGGGATTCAGATAAGTATGACACAGCTCCAGCTCTTTGGCAGCTTAAACATCATGTCACGGATAAACATGATGTTTATGTTTTTGCTCGTAAACATCACGTCAAAAAAGCTGATAGATTTCATAGACTTCATGGAAAAGTTTCCCTCTGATTGGGAAGAAGTTTTCAGTGTAAAATTTAGACTAGCTTAAGGCTTGCCTGGGCTTATATGAGCAAAGTGTTTCCAGGAAAATTGTCCTTTGAGAAGCCTTAAGAATGATGACAGGAGGTTCATAAAAATTCTGATGCAATCTCTTTCAAGATAAATGGTGTCTTGGGCAATGAGGTACTTTTGTTGGAGCCTGAGACCCAAGGAAGTTTGCCCTTCAATAAGTGACTATAGCTAAGGCTCCCACTTTGACAACAATCTGTTTGTAGTTATAGCTGACATTCTTTTCTGGACTTGTATTATTTCTCTGGGTCTGTTGGTAAATTTCGAGAAGCACTAGAGCCCTGTACCCTAAGTATGCAAGTCTTCTATAACTTAGTCATCATATCACTCTTCCATGACTTAACCATGGAATCTAAGAATCTGCCTGCAATTTGGGAGACCCAGGTTCAATTCCTGGATTGAGAAGATCCCCTGGAGAAGAAATGGCAACCCATTCCAGTATTCTTGCTTGGAGAATCCCAAGGACAGAGGAGCCTGGCAGGCTATAGTCCATGGGGGTCACAAGTCAGACATGACTTAGTGACTCCACCAAATCAAACCAAACCATGGCTTGACACATCATAGCAATTGCCTTTGCTGGTGGTCTGGATTCTGTCAAAGCCCTCTACCATCTGGCTTCTCCCTGCACCTACATTCTCATCTCTACTGACTTCCCTCTGACAATACTCGCCTTCTGAGAGGTCCTCAAATGTGCCAAACTACTTTAAAATCCATATTTTGCTGATAACATTCTATCTGAGCAGCATCAACTCCCAAGTTTTGCTTCAGAGCAATGTTGTTGATCTTCAGTCAATAAGTCAACTCTTTGTGTTCCCGTGGACTGCAGCATTTCAGACTTCCCTATCAATCACTGTCTCCCAGAGTTTCCTCAAACTCATGTCCTTTGAGTTGGAGATGCCATCCAATCATCTCATCCTCTGTCACCCTCTTCTCCTGCCTTCAATCTTTCCCAGAATCAGGGTCTTTTCCAGTGAGTTAGCTCTTCACATCAGGTGGCCAAAGTATTGGAGTCTCAGCTTCAACATCAATCTTTCCAATGAATAGTCAGGCTAGATTTCCTTTGGGATTGACTAGTTTGATCTCCTTTCAGTCCAAGGGACTCTCAAGAGTCTTTTTCAGCACTATAGTTCGAAAGCATCAAATTTTCAGTGCTCAGCCTTCCTGAAGGTCTAACCCAGAGCAATGAACTGTCCATTATGATTAAACATTCTGTGGTGTCTCCAGATCTTGGATGACTCTCTTGACCACTTCTTCATCTTTACAGGGTGCCTGGTATTTACTTTTGTTATTATTATTAGATTACAGAATTGTCACTAAAGTTTTCATGCCTGACTCCCAAATTAGCTCTGACCTCTGCAAGGGTAGGAGCATGCAATACTCATCTCTGAAGTTCCTCCTCAGAACAGACCTTGCCACACAATGGGCACTCACCACTTGTCCTTTGTATTATTGCATCAGTCTGAATGTTTCCCTTTGAAACAGCAGAGTTCAAACTAGCTTGAACACCAAAAAGAGAACATTGGTTCACATGAGTGGAAAACACTGGGGTGGTGATTTTATTCAGGCATAACTATATCTGGGAACTCACGTTGTCAGCACTTGACGTTTCTTGACTCTGGTTCTTCTTCATCCTGAGAACTGGCTTTGTTGTTATTCAGTTGATAAGTCATGGCTGACTCTTTGTGACCCCAAGGACTATAGCATGCCAGACTCCACTGTCCTCCCTTATCTCCCAGAGTTCACTCAAATTCATGTCCATTGAGTCAGCGGTGCTATCTAACCATCTCATCCTCTGCTGCTCCTTCTCTTTTTGCCTTCAATCTTTCCCACCATCAGGATCTTTTTCAAGACCCTAGAACTGACTTTATTCACCCACAATTCAAACGGGCTTTTGCCATGTAATGACCTGCCGAGGTCCAGCCCTGGTGGATCCAGGGAAATTCGAAGCAGGGATGGCGTGGGGTCTTAGAAAGAATTATTTATTTAGAAATATAAGATTAAGAAATAATAGTATAGGAAAGTTTAGGTGGAGAAAAGAGGCTGAATAACTTGGTTTACATGGAAAACCAATAAAACTTCAAGACAAGAAGTTTGCACCATCTACGTTAGGCCACCAGCGTCCTCTTGAATAGTGGGGGGTGCCCTGCCTTGGGCTCCCCCTCCATGGATCTTAAAAGCTGGGCAAGTAAGTAGACATGGCGAGCCTCCATGCCCCAGAGGGAATTCAGCCAGAAATTAGAGTAAAGAGGAGACACAGGGGAAACCAGTCCAGCAACTGGCCCAACCTCTATTGTCCAGAAAGGCCTTTTATACCTTTTTGATTGTACATAGAGATCAATGGGTAATACAAAATTATGCAGCATCAGCAGCCCTGACTCATCAAAATCAGACTTTCTCTCTGCATACCTATTTGTATAAACAAGTCTTAGGTGATTTACATCATCTTCTGGCCAGAAGGCCAATTAACATTTTACAGCCCTTTTCTGATAAGGATTTGTCAGCCAGAAGACTTATCTGTGTTGATCTTCCCAAAGTCTGGTGCCACTCTCAGAAAGCACTAAATAAAGTTACATTCTTACATAGCAAGGACACAAGAGGAGTGCAGTGATATTAACAAGGAGAAAAGTAATTAACTCAAAAGTCTAGTGTTGCTAACATCAAAACTACTATATTCCTTTTTCTATATCGCAATTACATTGATTAATATCCTTCAGGTGTCTAAAAGATAAAGAATACAGAGGACTGGCAGCAGTCATTGAGTCAACAGTGAAAACCCATCACCAATATAATTTTTAACTCTTAGAAAAGGCTCTGTATCTTTAAGATGCTTTAAGCTTTGTGCCTCTAGAGGTTGGGGGGCTGTAAACAATCACAAGTTGTCAGGCAAGTTAGAGGGTCATCAGAGGGGTTTGAGTTGAAACACTCTTTTTTTTTTTTTTTTTTTTTTTAATATATATGCAGGAGACTAACTGGAGCCTTGAGTTAACTCTTTGCAGAGAAAAGTGGTGGTGTGTGGACAGCACAGTACAATAACTCTGGTTTTGGGGGATAGATGTTCAGGAAAACTCAGGGGGAACCCCTGAAGCTAGATCACCCCTTTGCGTTTTGTCTGGCTTCCTTCCTCATGACCATTGCCATGGGTAGATTCCTCACGCTGGCTCCTGGCAATGACCAACTGATGTTCAGGGATTACATACTTGACTTTATAAACTACAAGGAAAGAGAAACCATCTTTCTCCAGTGGCCAACTATAAATTTCTAGGAAAGAATTCTGATTGCCCAGGACCGGATTGCATGCTCATCTCTGTGGAACTTGCCGAGGCTGGGTGGATAGAGTAATGTGGTTCGAGGCAGATTAGAGTGAGTAATTGGCTCATACCAATGGCTATAGGATAACATGATTGTCAATCCCTCCTAAACCACACAAGAATGGAGACGGGCACAAAAGAAAGATAGTGAGAGGGGTCAAAAAGTAGAGAACGAAACTTCAACACACAGAAGCAACAGTGGTTTTCTAACTGCTGGTTCTAAGTACCCTGAGCAGATTGCGTGGACACATGTTCAGTTCAGTTCAGTTCAGTTGCTCCACCATGTCAGACTCTTCGTAACACCATGAACTGCATCACACCAGGCCTCCCTGTCCATCACCAACTCTGGAGTTCACTTGAACTCAGTCCATCGAGTTGGTGATGCCATCCAGCCATCTCATACTCTGTCGTCCCCTTCTCCTCCTGCCCTCAATCCCTCCAAGTACCAGAGTCTTTTCAGATGAGTCAACTCTTCATATGAGGTGATCAAAGTGTTCAAGTTTCAGCTTTAACATCAGTCCTTCCAAAGAACACCCAGGGCTGATATCCTTTAGAATGGACTGGTTGGATCCCCTTGCAGTCCAAGGGACTCTCAAGAGTCTTCTCCAACACCACAGTTCAAAAGCATCAATTCTTCGGCGCTCAGCTTTCTTCACAGTCCAACTCTCACATCCATACATGACCACTGGAAAAACCATAGCCTTGACTAGATGGACCTTTGTTGGCAAAGTAATGTCTCTGCTTTTTAATATGCTATCTAGGTTGGTCATAACTTTCCTCCCAAGGAGTAAGCGTCTTTTAATTTCATGGCTGCAATCATTTTCTGCAGTGATTTTGGAGCCCCCCCAAAAATAAAGTCTGACACTGTTTCCACTGTTTCTCCATCTATTTCCCATGAAGTGATGGGACCAGATGTCATGATCTTCGTTTTCTGAATGTTGAGCTTTAAGCCAATTTTTTCACTTTCTTTCACTTTCATCAAGAGGCTTTTGAGTTGTTCTTCACTTTCTGCCATAAGGGTGATGTCATCTGCATATCTGAGGTTATTGATATTTCTCCCAGCAATCTTGACTCCAGCTTGTACTTCTTCCAGCCCAGCATTTCCCATGATATACTCTGCATATAAGCTAAATAAGCAGGGTGACAATATACAGCCTTGACATACTACTTTTGCTATTTTGAGCTAGTCTGTTGTTCCATGTCCAGTTCTTACTGTTGTTTCCTGGCCTGCATATAGGTTTCTCAAGAGGCAGGCCAGGCGGTCTGGTAGTCCCATCTCTTTCAGAATTTTCCACAGTTTCTTGTGATCCACACAGTAAAATGCTTTGGCATAGTCAATAAAGCAGAAATAGATGTTTTTCTGGAACTCTCTTGCTTTTTTCATGATCCAGCGGATGTTGGCAATTTGATCTCTGGCTCCTCTGTCTTTTCTAAAACCAGCTTGAACATCTGGAAGTTTACGGTTCAGGTATTGCTGAAGCCTGGCTTGGAGAATTTTGAGCATTACTTTACTAGTATGTGAGATGAGTACAATTGTGTGGTAGTTTGAGCATTCTTTGGCCTTGCCTTTCTTTGGGATTGGAATGAAAACTGACCTTTTCCAGTCCTGTGGCCACTGCTGAGTTTTCCAAATTGTTGGCATATTGAGTGCAGCACTTTCATAGCATCGTCTTTCAAGATTTGAAACAGTTCAACTGGAATTCCATCACCTCCACTAACTTTGTTCATAGTGATGCTTCCTAAGGCCCACTTGACTTCCTATTCCAGAATGTGTGGCTCTAGGTGAGTGATCACACCATCACGATTATCTTGGTCATGAAGATCTTTTCTGTATAGTTCTTCTGTATATTCTTGCCACATCTTCTTAATCATCTGCTTCTGTTAGGTCCATACCACGTCTGCCCTTCGAGCCTATTTTTGCATGAAATGTTCCCTTGGTATCTCTAATTTTCTTAAAGAGATCTCTGGTCTTTCCCATTCTGTTGTTTCCCTCTATTTCTTTGCATTGACTGCTGAGGAAGGCATTCTTGTCTCTTCTTGCTATTCTTTGGAACTCTGCATTCAGATGCTTATATCTTTCCTTTTCTCCTTTGCTTTTCACTTCTCTTCTTTTCACAGTATATGTGAGGCCTCCCCCAGACAGCCATTTTGTTTTTTGTATTTCTGTTTCTTGGGGGTGGTCTTGATCCCTGTTTCCTGTACAATGTCAATGAATTTTTGTCCATAGTTCATCAGGCACTCTATCTATCAGATCTAGTTCCTTAAATCTATTTCTCATTTTCACTGTATAATCATAAGGAATTTGATTTAGGTCATACTTGAATGGTCTAGTGATTTTCTCTACTTTCTTCAATTTAAGTCTGAATTTGGTAATAAAGAGTTCATGATCTGAGACACAGTCAGCTCCCAGTCTTGTTTTTACTGACTGTATAGGGCTTCTCCGTCTTTGGCTGCAAAGAACATAATCAATCTGATTTTGGTGTTGACCATCTGGTGATGTCCATGTGTAGAGTCTTCTCTTGTGTTGTTGGAAGAGGGTGCTTGGTATGACCAGTGCATTCTCTTTGCAAAACTCTATTAGCCTTTGCCTTGCTTCATTCCATATTCCAAGGCCAAAATTTCCAGTTACCCCAGGTGTTTCTTGACTTCCTACTTTTGCATTCCAGTCCCCTATAATTAAAAAGGACATCTTTGGGGGGTGTTAGTTCTAAAAGGTCTTATAGGTCTTCATAGAACCGTTCAAATTCAACTTCTTCAGCATTACTGGTTGGGGCATAGACTTGGATTACTGTGATATTGAATGGTTTGCCTTGGAAACAAACAGAGATCATTCTATCATTTTTATTATTGCATCCAAGTACTGCATTTCAGACTCTTTTGTTGACTATGATGTCTACTCCATTTCCTCTAAGGGATTCCTGCCCACAGTAGTAGATATAATGGTCATCTGAGTTAAATTCACCCATTCCAGTCCATTTTAGTTCATTGATTCCTAGAATGTTGATGTTCAGTCTTGCCATCTCTTGTTTGACCACTTCCAATTTGCCTTGATTCATGGACCTGATATTCCAGGTTCCTATGCAATATTGCTCTTTACAGCATCGGACCTTTCTTCTATCACCAGTCACATCCACAGCTGGGTATTGTTTTTGCTTTGGCTCTATCCCTTCATTCTTTCTGGAGTTATTTCTCCACTGATCTCCAGTAACATATTGTGCACCTACTGACCCGGGGAGTTCCCCTTTCAGTATCCTGTCATCCTGCCTTTTCATACTATTCATGGGGGTCTCAAATCAAGAATACTGAAGTGGTTTGCCATTCCCTTCTCCAGTGTACTGCATTCTGTCAGACCTCTCCACCATGACCCGTCCATCTTGCGTGGCCCCACACGGCATGGCTTATTTTCATTGAGTTAAACAAGTCGTTGGTCCATGTGATTAGACTGACTAGTGTGACACATAGTAAGTATTTAATACATGTCCACTTACTGAATGAATATGCAAAAACATAGTTTTACTTTTTTTTTTCTCATCCCATCTGTGGCTTCTCTGATTCCACAGAAAGAACCTGACTCTGTGTGTTTCATGATTGCAAGTTCATTTCTTTGTTCAAGTCCTAGACACTCTTCAAGCTCACAAAATACTGTGTTCAGTTGCCAACATAAAATTTTGTTTACATTAAGAGATTCTCAATCCAGCAATCCAGATGGGGTACTTTTAGACGTCTGCCCACAAGCACAGGCATCAATCTGTTTCCTGCAAAGTGTTGTTTGCTGTGATAATCTCACCTCCATCGAATGTTCCTATCTTTAACTCCTTGTTATTAAAATCGGGTAGAGGAAGCTCAGGAAAGATAAAGCTATGGGCTGAGGGGAGCTGGCAACATGATACTATAGAAAGGCATGTCTGGGAAATTTATACATGGCTTTAAGTGTATATTTGCTACCAACTCACCTTAGACATATTACTTTACCAGTCCACCATTATTTTATCTATAAAAGAGAAGAGATTAGATAATTTATTGGATTTTCCCTAGTGGCTCAGACTGTAAAGAATCTGCCTAAAATGCAAGAGACTTAGGTTCAGTCCCTGAGTCAGGAAGATCCCCTGGAGAAAGGAATGGCTACCCACTCCAATATTCTTGCCTGGAGAATTCTATGGATAGTGGTGCCTGACCAACTACAGTCCATGAGGTTGCAAAGAGTCAGACATGAATGAACAACTAACACTTGGTGTCTTTCAGCATTAATTATCTATACATCCATGGAAAGTTCTTATAACAAAACCAATATTTGAACAACAAAGTCTCCATCTAAACCACTAGCACCCAGACACATCCATCATTCATCATCCATTCAGTGAACACTAACTTTGCTTTGTACTTTGGGATGGACCAAGTGACCTGAATTTCTAAACATTATGTTTTACTGTTTCCGTAAGCTTGTAGGCCCCTTCCCCAGAAGCTGATACATTCTTCTCTGAGAACTTTATTTTTTTCTAATGTAGCTTTACTTATGCAGCTTCTTCGACCGAGAGAGTCCCCTTCTCCACTTTATCTGTTTGTATCCTACCCATCCAGAAGGTCCAAGGAAGACTACCTGCTCTATAAAGTTTTCCTAGTTTCCAACTCACCTCCTTCCTTCAGAATGTTTGTCACTCTTTTCCGTTGACCTCTTTCTTTATGTATTGAATAACGGTGATCATGTTCTACTTTGTGTTACAGTTATTTGGGTATTTATCTCATCTTTCCCCCTGGGATGCAAGCACCTTCCCACTGGGATAGGATGGTCTGTGTAGTTGAGTATGAATGGATTTTGAAGCAGGACAAGTCATAATCAAATCTCAGCTCTCTGCCTAGTCTTTTGGGGAATCACTTAATATCTATGATCATGAGATTCTTTATCAGTGGAAATAATAACTAGTGGGGTGTAGGAAAGACAAAATGAGATCATTTAAGTGAAAGTGCTTAGTATTGTGCTTTGAATATGGAGCAAGTTTCTTTCTTTCTTTCTTTTTTTTCTTCACTTGCATTAACTGAGCATTCATCAGAGCTGTTAAAACCCTGCCTCTTTACCACATTTTGAATTCATTTCAAATTCCTCAATAGGGCTTACGAGGCTGGACATAATCTGCCTACTACTTCTCCTATTTGACCTCATTTGCTGCACTGTAGGTTTATTTTTTTACTAGCTTTATTGGAGTAAAGCTGACATACAACAAATTGCTTCCCCAGTGACTCAGCGGTAAAGAATTTGACTGCAATGGATGAGGAAGATCCCCTGGAGGAGGACATGGCAACCTACTCCATAGTCTTGTCTGGAGAATCCCATGGACAGAGGAGCCTGGTGAGATACAGTCCACAGGGCTGCAAAGGGTCAGACATGACTGAAGTGGTTGAGCCTGCACGCACACACACTAAATTGCACATATTGAAATGAATAATTTATTTAGTTCACATATGTACATGAATTGCTCACCACAATCATAATAATGAAGTATTTATGCCTTCCAGCTTCCTTTTGCTCCTCTGTAATTCTTTTTCCAATACCTTGCCTACTATGCCTTCTGTCCCATAGTTCAGTTCAGTTCAGTTCAGTCGCTCAGTCGTGTCCGACTCTTTGCGACCCCATGAATTGCAACACCCCAGGCCTCCCTGTCCATCACCATCTCCTGGAGGTCACCCAGACTCACGTTCATCGAATCCGTGATGGCATCCAGCCATCTCATCCTCTGTCGTCCCCTTCTCCTCCTGCCCCCAATCCTTCCCAGCATCAGAGTCTTTTCCAATTCAACTCTTCCCATGAGGTGGCCAAAGTACTGGAGTTTCAGCTTTAGCATCATTCCTTCCAAAGAAATCCCAGGGCTGATCTCCTTCAGAATGGACTGATTGGATCTCCTTGCAGTCCAAGGGACTCTCAAGAGTCTTCTCCAACATCACAATTCAAAAGCATCAATTCTTCTGCGCTCAGCCTTCTTCACAGTCCAACTCTCACATCTATACATGACTACTGAAAACACCATAGCCTTGACTAGACGGACCTTAGTCGGCAAAGTAATGTCTCTGGTTTTGAATATGCTATCTAGATTGCTCATAACTTTTCTTCCAAGGAGTCCCATAGTTAGGTAGCCATTAATCTGCTTTCTCTCCCTGTATACTAATTTGTATTTCCTAGAATTATATATAAATATAATTATTTGGTATGTCTTATTTTGCTGTGTACTTTCTATTTTGACACAGTTCAGTTCAGTTCAGTCACTCAGTCGTGTCTGACTCTTTGCCACCCCACGAATCGCAGCACACCAGGCCTCCCTGTCCATCACCAACTCCTGGAGTTCACTCAGACTCATGCCCATCGAGTCCGTGATGCCATCCAGCCATCTCATCCTCGGTCGTCCCCTTCTCCTCCTGCCCCCAATCCCTCCCAGCATGTTTATTTTGAAATGTATCCCTATTTTAGGGTATAGCAATATTTCGTCACTTTTCATTATTGTGTATGATTCCATTCTATAAATATACTGGTCTCTTAATGGACTTCTGGTTGTTTCCAGTTTTTAACTATTACAAATATAGCTGCTTTGGATATTCTTGTCCACGTGTTTATGCAGACATATAGTTTCATTTCCTTTGGCTAAATATCTGATAGGAGAGTGACTATATCAAATGATAATACGAGTTTAACTGTTTAAGAAACTGGCAAACTATTTCCAAAGTGGTTGTACAGTTTTTTGCATTTCTGTCAGTTCTATGTGAGAGTTCCAAGTCAACACAGGATTATCAGTCTTTCCATTTTTTAAATTTTGAAATGTAAATAGTGATATTTACCTAATAGCAGCTTTATTGGCTTTGCTCTAGGGGCTATTCATACTGAGCATCTTTTCATATGTTTATGTTCTCTGTTTATGTTCATATGTTATGTTCTTCTTTGGTAATATGTCTGTCAAATCTTTTGTCAATTTTAAAAAATTGTTTTATTTGTTTTAATATTACTGAATATTAAAAGTTCTTTGGGTACACAAGACACAAATTTTTATCTGTTATTTGCTTTGCAAATATTTTTCTCAGTCTGTGGCTTGCCTTATTCCCTAACCAGCATCTTTTAAAGAGAAGATTATACTTTTGGTTAATTCCAGTTAATCAAATTGTTGTTCTATGGAATTCAGTCATTCTTCTGATCAGCAGGAGATTGATTCCAGGGCTCACAGCTGATATCAAAAAAATCTATGGTCCTTTCTCCTAGTCCATTCTCCTGGTCTGAGGATTCTGCAACTTGAGATCCTGAAAGCTGACTGTATTTATTGAAAAACACTGGTGTATTAGTGGACTCATGCAGTTTGAGTCTGTGTTGTTCAAAAGCAGGTGGTGTAATTTTAACAAAGTATATGAGGCAGTCTCTGCGTAACCTAAAGTTATAA
>SJYA01005929.1:0-22748 GCA_006410615.1 Neotragus moschatus | reverse complement strand
CCAGCTTCTCCCGTCCCAAGCTACTATCTAAGCATTTTGTTGTTGCTTAGCATCTTACCCAGTATGGCTGATCTCCCAGAATGCATTAACTGCCCTGGACGCAGAGACCACTTCGGGAGCTTTTTAGGTTCCAGGCCTTCCACACTGCAGTTCACTGATTCAGTCCCCAAATGTTCAGGGGTAATCTGCTGTGTGCCAGGCTGGCATTTAGGAGTGAGCCTGGTGGACCTGCCATCTCCAACCTTCCCAAGCTCAAGATCAGATGGAGAAGCAGACAGGGACCCAGGCAGAGACAAATCTGGTGAATAAGGACAGTGATCCGGGACATAGAGGGAACTGGGGAAGCTCAGTGCTGGCAGGAGTGGAGAGGAAGGAGACTCAGAGAGAAGGCCTCACAAAGTCATCCTAGCCACTGGCAGGATGCATTCCCTGAGTCAGGCAGGGTCCAGGCAGATGGAGCCTCAAGAGGCCTGGCAGCCAGAGAGTGCAGTGCCTGCAGAAAGCTGTGGGTACCTACATGCTGCTCCACTGTGGCTCTTTGAGGGAGGCAGGGGACAAGAGGTGGGGCAGGAAGGCCTGTGGAGGCTGGATCTAGTAGAGTCTTGTAGACCAGAGTAAGGAGGGGAGCCACACACATGTTTTAAGTGACCCAGACAGATTTGCTTTTTGTTGCAAGAAGTTTGCTCTGACTATAGAGAGTCTGGAAGAGAGATGATGGGAAACAAGGATGAGGCGCTTGTTGTGGCGATCCAGGCAAGAGGTGATGACAGTGAACCACAGCACTGAGGGAAAACCGGAGTCTGAGAGGCGTTCAAGAGACAGAGGCAAGCGGACTTGGGGATGAGTTAGGTTGGGAAATGTCTCTCAGGACTCAGATTTCTGATTTCTTCCTGATTCCCAGGCATAGCATGGTGGGCAACCTCTACTTTTTTCCAGTTGTCCTGTAATTTCAAAAACACTGCTAGCCAGATAGGAGAAAAATGATAACAGCAGCTCCCAGTACTATTATGTGCTCCCATTTACAGCCAGGGAAGTTGAGATCTGGAGAGTTTAAATTACTTGACTTGGGTCTTGAGCCCAGAGCACAGGCTGTAGAGTGCTAAACTGTGCTGCCTGTGATGAGGTGGGAGTTTCTTCACTAATCCTGGCTGGGCCTCTTTCACAGGGGAAGGATCTGTGGCTACCTGATCCCAGGAGGAGATTTCAGAGGAGAGAGCTAGTGAAGGATGTCCCTGGCTGACTTTTCAGCTGTGACCGCGAGTAACCCCGGACTTCAACAGGAAGCGGGGTGGGTCTGGCTGCCAGACTTAGCTCCGGTAAGGGTATTTATCTCTCTGCCGCATCGAGGCTGGGAACCCAGGAAGTTTCCTTTCCTTCATTTCCCAGATGGGTCCTGGGACAGAGCTAGGCGCCAGGGCAGGATGACACATTTAGGGTGAGACAAACCTGAATTAGTGTCCTGGCCCTGATGCATGTTAGTACTATGGCTTTGGTTTCAGCTCAGGGGCTCTGAACAGAGAGGGGATTCAGTATGGTCTGGCTAGAACCGCTTGTCTTGGTGCCAACAGAGCAGGGGCTGAAATCTGGCAGGTACAACATTGACCACCAGCGTCACATACACTTTGGGTGTAGTTTTCTGTGCACAGGAAGGAACCCTGAAAGAGACACTTTAAACGTTCCCATCTCTGAGCCACAGTTTCTTTACCTATAAACTGGGAATAAGAATACCAACCTTTCCAGAATGTTGTGAGGACTTCAAGAGACTGTGCCTGCAAAAGGCTCAGGCCTGGAAGGATGTGGGGCTCTGAATGAGCAGTCAGCAGGGAGCTCCAGGCCAGCACTTCCTCGCTTCTCCAGTCCCCCAAATTCCCAGGTAGAACCTGTACTTCCTCCCTGAGGCCCTGACCGGATATATAAGGAAACCAGTACCTAACAAGATAATTCAGACACGTAAGTGGTCTGGAGGACTTCCCTAGTGGTACAGTGGATAAGAACCCACAACTACTGAGACCGCATGCCTACAGTCTGTGCTCTGCAAGAGGAGAAACCACCGCAATGAAAAGCAGCCCCCGCTGGCCACAACTAGAGAAAGCCCACACAGCAACGAAGACCAGAGCAGCCAAAAGTAATAAAATAAACAAATAAACATTAAAACAAACAAAAGTGGTTTGGAGAAGGGCTCTCAGGGCACTGTGAAAGGATACACGGATTGGGAGTCGTCCTGATTTAGATGCAGCGGTCAAGGAAAGCCTCTGTGAGGCGTTATCTCAGCCCAGACCCCAAGCACAGGAAGTTCTGGGAGCAGAGGCAGAGCCGGCATGCTTCCAGGACTCTGTGTGCCTGGAGGGCTTCCCTGGTGGCTCAGAATCTGCCTGGAATGTGGGAGACCCAGGTTCGATTCTTGGGTCAGGAAGACGCCCTGGAGAAGAAAATGGCTACCCGCTCCAGGATTCTTGCCTGGAGAATCCCATGGACAGAGGAGCCTGAAGGGGAGCGCATAAAGGGAGGAGAGAGAGGGATGGAGTCAGGCAGGAATCAGCTCACTTGAGACCTATGGGGACTGGAAGCAGTTTAGACTCCATTCTAAGCCCAAAAGGATACCATTGGAGGATATAAGCAAGTGGGTGATAAGATCCAAATACCTTTTTGAAAGTTCTTGCCAGTTTTTTCCATTTTTTGGAGAACAGATTGAACATCAGCAGGCAAGAACAGAGGCAGACAGGCAGGTGAGGAGGCTGTTACAGCCATTCCAACGGGAAACTGGTGGCTCAGACCAGGGTGAAGCCAGAACAACAGGAAGAGAGAGGGAACTCCTGTGAAGCAGAGATAAAAGTTACCCACTCAGTTCAGTTCAGTCACTCAGTTGTGTCCGACTCTTTGCGACCCCATGAATCGCAGCACGCCAGGCCTCCCCGTCCATCACCAACTCCCGGAGTTCACTCAGACTCAGGCCCATCGAGTCAGTGATGCCATCCAGCCATCTCACTTGTTAATATTCCCAGGATTTTGAATTTGACCGAATGCCACCAGGTTCTTTAAGGCAGGAGTTTCGTGAGCATATGGGCTTCCCAGGTGGCTCAGCAGTAAAGAACCCGCCTGCCAATGCAGGAGACGCAAGCGATGCAGGTTTGATCCCTGGGTCGGAAAGATCTCCGGGAGCAGGAAATGACAACCCACTCCAGTACTCTTGCCTGGAAATTTCCATGGACACAACAGCCTGGCGGGCTACAGTCCAGCAGGGGTCACAAAGAGTCGGACATGACTGAACATGCATCTTTTTTTTATGTGTGCGTAGAAAAGAACGGGGCTTCCCCGATGGCTCAGCAAGTAAAAAATCCGCTGGCAACAAGAGGTAACAGGAGATGCAGGTTTGATCTCTGGATCAGGAAGATCCCCTGGAGCAGGAAATGGCAACCCCCTCCAGTACTGTTGCCTGCAAAATCCCACGGACAGAGGAGCCTGGTGGGCTACAGCATGGGGTTGCAAAACAATCAGACATGACTGATAGACTAAATGGCAACAGCAAGTGAGCATAAGCACTGGGATGGGAGTAAAGAAGGAATACAGGGGAATGGGAGGAATTGCCTGGGGCATCAGCCTGCACAACAGAAACACAGCTGGAGAAAGAGGTGTACCCTTAGAGAATCCCTCCCTTTATCTGACCCTGGACAGACTCTTGTGATGGTATTCTTCTTCTGTCTCATTACAGCATGAGCCTCACAGGGTCAGACACCTCACTCACCGTGTCCCCACATCCAGTTCATGGCCTGTCACGTGATAGACACTCAGTAAATGGGATCGCAAAGAGTCAGACACAACTGAGCAACTGAACTGAACTGAAGGATGGGTTGCCATTTCCTTCTCCAGGGGATCTTCCAAACCCAGGGATCAAACCTGGGTCTCCTGCACTGCAGGCAGATTCTTTACCAACTGAGCTACAAGGGAATCCCCAAGGAATTGATATGTAGACAGATGTGTGTATATATGATATATGTGTGTATATTTCAATGCATGTGTGTGTTCAGTTGCTTAGCTTGTCTGACTCTTTTTCGACTCCATGGACTGCAGCCCACCAGGCTCCTCTGTCCATGGGATTTTCCAGGCAAGAGTACTGGAGTGNAGGGAATCCCCAAGGAATTGATATGTAGACAGATGTGTGTATATATGATATATGTGTGTATATTTCAATGCATGTGTGTGTTCAGTTGCTTAGCTTGTCTGACTCTTTTTCGACTCCATGGACTGCAGCCCACCAGGCTCCTCTGTCCATGGGATTTTCCAGGCAAGAGTACTGGAGTGAGTACAATCAAAAATGATTTCCTATTCCAAGCAATCTTCCCGACCCAGGGATCAAACCCATGTCTCTTGAGTGTCCTACATTGGCAGGTGGATTCTTTATCACCCAGCCACCTAGGAAGCCCCATATATGAGTGGATAGCTACATGGATAGATAAGTAGATGGATGACTGAAGATTTAACCTTGTCACCTCATACTTTAAACTCCTCAGTGTCGTCAATAACTATCAAAATTCAATTATGCACAAGTCCATTTTCAGTAAGTTGCCCAGGGATTTCCTTGGTGGTCCAGTGGCTAAGACTCCAAGCTCCTTTGCAGGGTGCCTGGGTTCTATCCCTGGTCAGGAAATAAGATACCACATGCTGCAACTAAAGATCCCAAGTGCCACGACTAAGACCCAGCACAGTAAAATAAGTAAATAAAAATATTAAAAAAATAAAGTTACCCAAAGCAATACTCACACATGCATTCCATTAGATGTGCAAGATGGGCTTGCACCCTTATATATTACACAAAAATATTGGAAGCAACCTGATGTCTGGCAGTAGGAAGAGGGAGGCCTTGAGGGAAGGTAGTGTATTTTGTGCTTTGCTCCATCCTCAGCTTCTGGGACAATGCCTGGTACCCAGTAGGGTTACATACATACATATTTGTGGAATGAAGGGAAGACTCATCAATGAAATGCTCTCAGCTGTTGAGAAGGAGATGTGTGTGCCGAGGGGGAGATACCCACTCTATTGTGGCAAAGCAAACACAGAGGATGTGTTTGTAAAGGTATGTAAAGGATCAGCTTACTTTTGTCAGGAAAAATGGACATATTTATGGGGCTTTCCAGGTGGCGCAGTGGTAAAGAATCCACCTGCCAATGCAGGAGATGCAAGAGAATGGGTTCGATCCCTGGGTCAGGAAGATCCCCTGGGGTAGGAAATGACAACCAGCTTAAATACTCTTGCCTGGAAAATTCCACGGACAGAGGAGCCTGGTGGGCTGCAGTCCATGGGGTTGAAAAGAGGTGGACGTGACTGAGCACGCAGCTTGTTTCTTATGTGTGCTAGAAAAGAATGGGGCTTCCTCGATGAGTCAGCAGGTAAAGGATCTGCCTACAACACCGGGGACCCAGAAGACAAGGGTTCAGTCTCTGGGTCAGGAAGATGCCCTGGAGGAGGGCATGGCAACCCACTCCAGTATCCTTGCCTGGAGGATCCCATAGACAGAAGAGCCTGGTGTCCACGGTGTTGCATAGCGTCGGACACAACTGAGCGACTGACCGCAGCACGGAAAAGAATCTCGAAGGATACACTGAATTGTTATCAGAAGCTTCCAACTAAGGCGAGGGTTTGGAAAATGTTTATTTTAATGAATATTCTGGGATATTGCTTTCTTTGGTAATAGGATAGATTTATTTTATAATTTAATACTGTATAATTAAAAGGACATTAGTTTTTACAAGGATATTAACAGAAGGCCTTCCATGCTTCTCCATCACGGTCTGGATAAAGTCAAAGGTTCTTAGAAAAAAATTAAGTTTCTTAGCCAAGCATTCAGGCCCCTCTGGAATCAACTGCTCAGCCTTTCCCTGCCTGCCCCCCTCAGGCCCCTATAGCTCTGCCCAAAGTTCCTGACCTTGTCCTCTTCCCCAACTGGTGACAGCTACTATTAGTAAGTGTCAGGTTTCAGTCAAGCCTCCTCTCCCACCCCATTCCCCCACATCAGGCAGAGTACCCTCTCCCTGCTCTGTACCCCCAAGTTACCAACTGTATACAGAGAAAATGAGGGCTCTGTCTTCTGTTTTCCATCACAACAACTGGTGCCTACTTGGCACTTATTGAAAGGGAGGTGGGAGGGCAGGAGGAAAAAAGTAAGGAGCAAAAAAAAGATGAAAGGAAGAAAGGGGAAACTGAGGTCAGGGTGGAAAATGTCACTTGCCCAAATCACCCTGAGGGCATCTGCCCAGCTGGCTTGTTCTCAGTCACCTGACAGCCAGCGTGGAGTGCCACACCAAGCCATTTTCGCGGCGCTGCTTGCCAAGGGCAGTCAGTGCTGATTCACCGGTGACTGGGCTCCAGTTATTTGCAGAACTGGAATGGCAGCTGAGCCACCCCAGCAGCTGACCAGGGGTGTATCGATTCATGTTATGCTCCTTGCTAATGTCTGAGCCAGTCATAGAAAAAGATAAAGGCCCCAGAGAAGTCACCCATGGTGATCTGTCCTACTTAAACCTCCCACGTCCAAGTCCACAAGTGCCCCCTGTTGATCAGCCAACTCTGTCCTTCCCAAACCAAGCCTGACCATCAGTCACGGAGAGCAGTCATGGTTCAGAACATGAGATCTGGAGTCAGGTGGCCCTGGGTTCCACCCCAAGGATTACTGAGTCAAAGGGTATTTGCATATTTGCTGTTGAGAGATGCTGCCAAGCTGCCAAAAAGGCTGGGCCCATTTATACTCTCATCAGTGGTATAAGACAGTGCCCATCCCATACTTTCTCCATCTTTACCAACCTGTTTGGAAAACAAAACAAAAAACTCTCTACTACTGTGCTTGCCGTTCTTTCACCGGCATCTTTTCCTTTTTATTTCACTTTGAATTTCTGTAAATTGCCTGACTGTGTCCTTTGTTCATTTTAAAAAATTTGAGTCCTCTTTTCATTATTTATTTGTAGTAGCTTATTACATATTATGGATATCAACCTCTATTACATATGTTAACGTATTGCTTCCACTTCATCAGTGGTTGTTGAACTTTGTGGTGCCTGTCTGTCTCAGAGCAGCTCTTACCAAATCCCAGTTAAGAGATAAGAACCAACCTACTTCAGTGGAGAGAGCACTGAATTAGGAGTCAGGAGCCCGGAGCTTTGAGTTCCACCTCTGTCACTGATTCACTATATGACTTTGAACGAGTCCTTGACCCCTCTTTCACTATCTGCTAAATAAGAGCCTTGATTCAAGTGGTCTCTGTAGATCCATCCACCTCGAGTCTGTGCTGTGTGTGCTTAGTGGCTCAGTCATGTCTAACTCCATGGACTGTACCCTGCCAGGCTCCTCTGTCCATGAAACTTTCCAAACAAGAATACCAGAACAAATTGCCATTTCCTACCCCAGGGGATCTTCCCCACCCAGAGATCTAACCCGTATCTCTTGCATCTCCTGCATTACAGATGGATTCTTTACTACTCTGCCACCTAGGAAGCCCCTCCATGGTCTGCTGCTGCTGCTGCTGCTGCTAAGTTGCTTCAGTCGTGTCTGACTCTGTGCGACCCCATAGATGGTAGCCCACCAGGCTCCCCCATCCCTGGGATTCTCCAGGCAAGAACACTGGAGTGGGTTGCCATTTCCTTCTCCAATCCATGAGAGTGAGAAGTGAAAGTGAAGTCGCTCAGTCGTGTCCAACTCTTAACAACCCCATGGACTGCAGCCTACCAGGCTCCTCCATCCATGGGATTCTCCAGGCAAGAGTACTGGAGTGGGGTGCCATTGCCATGGTCTAGACAAGCACTATTAATAGAACTTTCTGCAATGATGAAAATGTTCTGTCTCTATTCAGTATGCTAACCACTAGGTACATGTGGCTACTGAGCACTTAAAAATGTGGCTAATGTGACTGAGAAATTGAATTTTAAACTCTATTTAAGTTAAACATTTAAATAGCCATAGATGGCTAGTGACTACCATATTACACGGTACAATTCTGGATGGTTTAGGTCCCCCACCTCTGAGTAAGCTGTGTGTGTGTGTGTGTGTGTGTGTGTGTGTGTGTGTGTTAGTCACTTAGAGGTGTCCAACTCTTTGACTTCACGGACTGTAGCCCGCCAGGCTCCTCTGTCCATTGAATTCTCCAGGCAAGAATTTTGGCGCGGGCTGCCATTCCCTTCTCCAGGGGATCTTCTCGACCCAGGGACTGAACCTGGGTCTCCTGCATTGCAGGCAGATTCTTTACCATCTGAGCCACGGGAGAAGCCCCTGAGTAAGCTGTAATACTGTGCTGTTGGAGAATACTCTTGAGAGTCCCTTGGACTGCAAGGAGATCCAACCAGCCAACCCTCAAGGAAATCAGCCCTGAATATTCATTGGAAGGACTGATGCTGAAGCTGAAACTTTGATACTTTGGCACCTTATGCGAAGAACTGACTCCTTGGAAAAGACTCTGATCCTGGGAAAGATTGAAGGCAGGAGGAGAAGGGGACGACAGAGGATGATATGGCTGGATGGCATCACTGACTTGATGGACATGAGTNGACTGATGCTGAAGCTGAAACTTTGATACTTTGGCACCTTATGCGAAGAACTGACTCCTTGGAAAAGACTCTGATCCTGGGAAAGATTGAAGGCAGGAGGAGAAGGGGACGACAGAGGATGATATGGCTGGATGGCATCACTGACTTGATGGACATGAGTTTCAGCAAGCTTCAGGAGTTGGTGATAAACAGGGAGGCCTGGCATGCTGCAGTCCATGGGGTCACAAAGAGTTGGACATGACCGAGTGACTGAACTGAACTGAAGCTGTAATATAGAAGCTTAATTAAGGCAGCAGTGACGAGTCCTTGTGTGACTTGGGGCAGGTCACTCAACATCTCTAAGTCTCAGTTTTCCCATCTGTCCAGTGGGGCCAGAGCAGTCCCTGCCTCCTGGGGTTTTTGGGCAGATTTGATTAGTGAGTATGTGAAGGCCAAGGCCCAATGACTGACCCGACACTGTGGAAAGTCAGGCCACATTCCCAGGTTGAAACATGAGAGCCTTCCCAGCAGCCGGGCTTCATTCCCACTGTGTTCAGAGACCCATGAGTGGTCTTCTCCAGAGCTGCCCATCTTCCCCCACAGCTTCAAGACCAGGCTTCTATTCTTAAACCAGGACTTCGGCTCCCATCAGCCCTCAGCCCAGAATTCTAGATCGCTGATGGGACAAAGTCCAAACTTCAGCCTATGTTCCCAGCTCTGGGCACTGGCCCTGCCCTTGCAGTAGTGTCATTAATTCAACCTGCAGCTCAAGCCAGCAGCCTTGCCACCTTCGCCCTCTGTCTGCCCCCAGCCCCAGTCTTCCAAGGTCCGCCAAGCACTTCATTGATTCATTTTTCATTCACATCTATTTATCACGCCATCTGCTCTGTGACTGTGGCCCAAGCAATGAGAGCTGTGGTATACCTGGGGTCAGGAGGAGTTCAGGGAGCAGTGAGAACCCAGAAGGGCCCAACCTGGTGCGTGTGGTCAGGGCAGACTTTCTTAAGGAAGTGTCATGTAAGCCTGAGTCCAAGCAATGGATAGAAGTCAGCCAGAGCAGAGGAGAGTTGGAGAGGAAATTGTAAACTGAGATAGGCACCCAGGATCTATGAGAGGCAAGGGGAGGGCTAGAAAGGTATGCAGGAGGACCTTGCAGGCCACATTAATGATGTCGTATTGTGCTTTATGCTAAAGGTAATGGGGAGCCTAGAAGATTTTAGAGAAAGGATGATGTGATTATTCCAGGCCAGTTCCCCACATGGACAGTAAGATTCAGGAATTTGGGGAATTTCTTGGTGGCCTAGTGTTAGGACTCCATGCTTTCACTGCCAAAGGCCTGAATTCAGTCCCTGGTTGGGGAACTAAGATCCTGCAAGGGGCACAGCTGGAAAAAAAAAAAAAAAAAAGAAAGAAAGAAAGGAATTTAGCCTCTTTAACTTTTCCTTCTCTGCCTGCCACATGTATCTCAAGATGCGTCATGAGCACACAGTTCCTGGGGCCTTCCTTTTGTTTTAAGTGACCTGGGTTCAAATCCTAGCCCTATTGCTTCTAGTAAGTTATTAACCTCTTTCAGTGTCCTCAGCCATAAAACAAAGATAATGACACCTTTGCACAGTTACACAAACCATGAGGGGAAAGTGTATGGCACAGAGCCACCCTGGAAATGGAGTCCAGTTGAATTCTTTCTGCGCAAAGTCAAGTCGAAGCCACAGACGGGGCCTCTGGGGGTTTCCTGAAGGGCAGGCAGAAGTCCCATTTCTAGGACGTGTGGCCGAGGCCTTTCTCAGGAAGCCTGACCATGTGTTAGGTGACCTCAAAGGGGAACTCTGGAGCTAGATTTTGTCTTCTGAGCCTTTTCAGACCCCCACCCAGCAGGCCAGGCATCAGCAGGTGGATCCTGAGCTTACATAATCGGTCAAGAGTCCAACACCTCTCACCCGGTGATCGGGGCTGTGTTTACTGAGAAGAGGTGTTCCCAGGTCATTTCCCTGTCCTCCTAGGTGCCTCTTAGGCATGTGCACAGCCCTTTAGCCCTTGCTGAGCTCTGCTTCTTTTCTGATTTCTTAGTCACAGTGCTTGGTGCTACTGTCAGCAACACCTATTTTTTACTTTCATATAATTTTATTTACTATTTGTTTTTGGCTGGGCTGGGTCTTCATTGCCGTGTGGGCTTTTCTCTAGTTGTGGCAAGTAGAGTCTACTCTCTGGTTGCAGTGCTCGGGCGCTCTGGGCTTCCCATTGTGGTGGCTTCTCTTCGTGGTGGCTTCTCTTCTGGGGGAGCATGGGCTCTAGGGCACGCAGCCTTCCCTAGTTGCAGTTCTCGGGCTTAGTGGCTCCAAGGCATGCGAGATCTTCCCTGACCAAGGATCAAACCCGTGTCTCCTACATTGGCAGGTAGATTCTTTACCACTGAGCCACCAGGGAAGCCCAACAACTATTTTTAAAAATGAAAATATAGTTGATTTACAATGTTGTGTTAATTTCTGCTGTACAGCAAAGTGATTCAGCTATATATATATATATATATTCTTTTCTATAGAATAATATCTAGAGATCTCTTCAAGAAAATTAGAGATACCAAGGAAACATTTCATGCAAAGATGGGCACAATAAAGGACAGAAATGATATGGATCTAACAGAAGCAGAAGATATTAAGAAGAAGTGGCAAGACTATACAGAAGAACTCTACAAAAAAGATCTTCATGACCCAGATAACCACGATGGTGTGATCACTCACCTAGAGCCAGACATCCTGGAATATGAAGTCAAGTGGACCTTAGGGAGCATCACTACAAACAAAGCTAGTGGAGGTGATGGAATNATTTTGAGCATTACTTTACTAGCATGTGAGATGAGTGCAATTGTGCGGTAGTTTGAGCACTCTTTGGCATGGCCTTTCTTTGGGATTGGAAAGATGTCATTTCTAAACATTTAAGCCCAGACTTTAAGAGCAACTTAGTAAAATATTTAGTGAAAATGATAGTTTCTGTAGCAAACAGGGCATTAGTGAGCGGCTGCTCTCCGCTCCATCCTTGCACAATCACGTGTCTACAGCCCCAGGGCCCCGCTGTGAGCTCACAGCACACAGAACCCAGTTCAGTTCAGCTCAGTCGCTCAGTCGTGTCCGACTCTTTGTGACCCCATGGCCTGCAGCACGCCAGGCCTCCCTGTCCTTCACCATCTCCCGGAGCTTGCTCACACTCATGTCCATCGAGTCGGTGACGCCATCCAACCATCTCATCCTCTGTTGCCCCCTTCTCCTCCCGCCTTCACTCTTTCCCAGAGTCTTTTCAGATGAGTCAGTTCTTCGCCTGAGGTGCCATTTCATTCTGTTCATGGGGTTCTCAAGGCAAGAATCCTGAAGTGGTTTGCCACTGCCTTCTCCAGTGGTACAGGGTGCAGCGTCAGGGTTATAACCCAGCGGATGCTGGGAGGGCCCCTCACCCGGGCCACACTGAGCGTTACTGTACTGCCTGCCGGGTGGCACAAGGGACGCGTTCTAAGGCCGCTGTCCTAGGGAGCAAATGCCGGTAGAACCTCACCTGGGGGCCATCCTGCTGAGGATTGAACCTCTGACCATGACAGGCCGGCTCCCAAAGGGGCCCCCACCCTGAGGAATCGTGAAGGGAAGTTTGATGAGGAAGTCTGTGGTCAACGAGACCATCTGTCACTCTCACGCCTGGGCAGGCCTCTCACGCCGTCCTTCCCTGCTGGGGACACGCGTCCACCGAGTCCCACTCAGCCCCCAGGCTCTAAGGCCCATCATGGGGTCCCTCCTCCCCGTTAGGACCTGGCGCAGCTCGCCGGGGCATCTGCACCACTGGCGCCTGGCTGGACAGATGGTCCCATGCGGACCAAGAGCTCTACGGGGCTGCAGCCTGCTGTCTCAGGGGTCAGTCAGTCCCTCAGCCCCATCTCAGTGGACTCTTGGCCGCTCCCCGCCTCCAGGCACACAGCTTTCCCCACAGCCGCCCCGGGGTCCTCTGCACAGCACCAAGCTTCCCACCAGTTCTGGGGACTGGGGGGATGTGTCTAAGGCGAGGCTCTGTGGCCTTGGCTGGAGACAGGACCCACCCAGGACTGGATGCATCCACTCTGTGCTCAGCAGCCCGACCTCATGCTGATTCCGCACAGACCCCTTGACACAGGGGTCCTCCCCACACCTCCCGGGAGCCCCTCCCGTCCTGGCTCAGTCACCAAGGCTGGAAGGCCACCCTCCTGAGGAGCAGGCTCTCGCCTGCGGACGCACAGGGTAGTTGACGGGCCGGGGACACAGAGGGGGTGGGGTGGGGGGGTGTAACTGAGGCTGAGGGGTGAGAGTCTGCCTGTCCCAACTTCTCCCCGGATCCAGCCCCGCCTCGCAGCGCTCCCTCCTGGGTGGGCTGGCTCCTCCCTCCGAGCCTCGAGTGCCTGGTGGGCCCCCCACCCAGACCTGGTGGTCAGCTCTCCTGCACCTCCGCTCCGCCTGGCCTGCCCTCCTTGGCCTCCGCGCTGTTTTCGGGCCCACTCTGCACAACACACTGAACACACTTTCACAGTCACTCCGTCTTCTCACCCCTCACCAACCTGTACTCCGTGCGGTTATTAGGATAGAGATCCTATCTTGCCCGTTTTACTGCAGAAAGACTGCACAAGTGTCCAAACTACATTTTATTCAACTGAATCAACAGACCACCCACTTAAAACATAAACTTGAAAAAATAAAAAATCACAAACTTGATCAAGAAAATATTATTTTTTCCAAGTGTGNACACACTTTCACAGTCACTCCGTCTTCTCACCCCTCACCAACCTGTACTCCGTGCGGTTATTAGGATAGAGATCCTATCTTGCCCGTTTTACTGCAGAAAGACTGCACAAGTGTCCAAACTACATTTTATTCAACTGAATCAACAGACCACCCACTTAAAACATAAACTTGAAAAAATAAAAAATCACAAACTTGATCAAGAAAATATTATTTTTTCCAAGTGTGGGTTTATTTCAAAATTATGAAGATGTATATAATATTTTTTATTACATACAATAAAGCGGTTTAGCTTACAGTAAAAGCTTTCACATTTAAAGTTTTTATTTTAAAAAGATATTTTTAAAATGTAGACCCTTAAAAAACACCAAAAAAGCTGAATATATCTTGCAGCGTAGGTTTATCCTTAAATATTCACATCTCAAATGCTGTTTAGAAAAAAGATTTAAAAACTGGCTAAAAATCATTTACACTTGGCAATGATTAAAATATCGTCGTCTCTGACAGAGCATCTTAGTGGCACATAATGAACTTACTGTCACAAGCATTTAGCAGTTTAATGGGTACGTAGTTTTACCAGTACACAAAATGGTCTTAGATGGTCGGTGCACTTGTTCTGGAGTGATCACTGTATCAGGAAAAGGACACCGCACCAAAACCAGAACATCGACTTTTAACAGGTCTTTTCGAACAGTTTCCTTCTTTTCAAGCAGCTTTCAGCTCAGGAAAGAAGAACAGCACTTAATTACCGCATCCCTGATTAAAAAAAAAAGAGAGAGAGAGGAAAACAATGTAATAATTTTGCCTCCAGAGTGAACTTGCAAAAAGATTCCTGCCAAGAGACAAATGCACCACCATCACCTTCTTCCACCAGAACTCAGTGGAACACCCCCAGCGCATCTCCTGGTTAACTACAACTTTCTTGAGTGTCACTTGAAATCAAGAACTGAGACATGGAAATAATTTATTGGTTGCTGAAATGGTATTTATTTATTTAGAAATATTAACCAGCACTTATTGCTAATATTCTTGTGAAGAAATTAAATACCAAAGAAAACCCCCCAAAAAACAAATTTTAAAAAATAAAGAACAAGATTCTAAGAACTCAAAAAAAAAAACAAATCCATGTGCCAGACCTCACTAACCTTCCCCAAGAGTCAGTCTCGACATGATCACTGCTACAGAGACTGTTCAGGGTGAGCCCAGGCTAGAGGTGCAGGCCCACGCACCGGGGGGGCAACGCCTCGCCCTGGCTGTGAGCTCCGGCCGCACCGGAGTGGACGCTGTCTCCAGGGCCCCTCTTCCCCTTGTTGAGGGACAGCAGGAGCCCACCCAGCTAAGGTCCTGAGGGCCAGCTCTTGTTCTAGGTCACCCTGGTTTGCTTTTTAGCCTTTTAAGTGTTCGTCACAAAGACTCACCCGTTTGAATAAAAACAGAATTTCTACCAATTTTTCCTTCACTGTTTTATTAGGCATACAGTTTTGCTGTTTTCACACACAACCTGCATTTCCAGAGTTCATGAAGAAGCTGTGCCCTAACAGAGGATGCCTCTGAACCTCACGTTTAAGTCTGCATTTAGTTTTGCTTTTCCCTCCACAATTACATTGACACATTTTTCAGGAAAAAAAAAAAAAAATGGCAGTTACCCCAACATACAGAATAAATGTTTTGCTGGCTTAAACCAAACATCTGTGCATCAGCCTCACTTCCTATTTCCTGGGTGTTCATAGTCGTGGAAGGACCCAGGGTCTCTTGCCAACACCCCGTACCTGCAGGTGTTCAGGTGCCACATCTGCAGTCAGCCCCCAGCCCACCTGGGAGCCGTGTTCACATGTTTTTACTTTATGTGGCAAGCTTCTATTAAGCTCATTTAAAAACTCATTTCCTTTTGGGAAAAAAGTCAAAGTCAATTTTTAAAAAGGCCCTGTAAATCATATTTTAATATGAGAATTACTACAATTTAGACATCTCTGCAAAAAGAATGAGGAGCAATAATACAGAGTGAAGTAAGCCAGAAAGAAAAGCACCAATACAGTATACTAACTCATATATATGTAATCTAGAAACATGGTGATGATAACCCTGTATACAAGACAGCAAAAGAGACACAGATGCATGGAATGGACTTCTGGACTTTGGGGGACGGGGAAGGATTGGGAGAATCGCACTGAAACATGTGTGCTGTTGTATGGGAAATGAATTGTTGGTCTATATTTGGTTCAGGATACAGGATGCTTGGGACTGGTGCACGGGGATGATCCAGAGAGTTGATGTGGAGTGGGAGGTGGGGGGGGGGGATGGTTCAAGATTGGGAACTCATGTACACCTGAGATGAAAAAAAAAATAAAAATAAAAATTTTTTTAAAAAATAAAAAAAAAATAATTAAAAAAAAAAAAAGAATGAGGAGCAGAAACAACAGGACGAAATTCAGAGAGGCTCACCTTGCGTACGGGATGTATGACAGACTATACCTGCAAGAAAAATTCAAAGATGTTGAAATTTAATCTAAATGACGTTTTTCTTTACGCCAAATGGCCATATTCTAACAGCATAGAAAAAGGAAGCAGCAGAGTATTAGACAGGGATTCTCAAGAGCATGAGCCGGACAGCATACAGCATCACTGGGGAACTTGCTAAAAAGGCAAATTATCAGGGCCCAGCCCACACCTCGGGAGAAGGCAATGGCACCCCACTCCAGTACTCTTGCTTGGAAATTCTATGGACGGAGGAGCCTGGTGGGCTGCAGTCCACGGGGTCGCTAAGAGTCGGACACGACTGAGCGACTTCACTTTTACTTTTCACTTTCATGCATTACAGAAGGAAATGGCAACGCCCTCCAGTGTTCTTGCCTGGAGAATCCCAGGGACGGGGCAGCCTGAAGGGCTACCGTCTATGGGGTCACACAGAGTCGGACACGACTGAAGTGACTTAGCAGCAGCAGCAGGATCCCACACCTCTTGAATGAAAAACTGTTGTTTTAATAAGCAATCTGTGATTTTAACAAACTCAAGTGATTCTGATGCCTGCTGAAGTCTGAACTTGTTATAATAGGTTACTCCTTTTAAGTTATTAAAAAAAAAAAAAACCCTATAAAATAACAGAATAAACTACACTCTCCTTCAAGGAGAAAGCAATCAAGTACGCATCAACAATAAGAAGTAGCATATTAATAGAAAATGAGAAAGATTTAAATTTTTCCATATGTCAGAGTAAAGCGTCTGAAAGTTATTTTGCGACAGGTAAAGAAACGCTTTTAACATGTGCTGATATTGCCTCAGTGGAACAGCACCAACACACACACAGCCCCTAGACTGGCCGACAAGATGTCACACGGTATTCAGGAAGGGGTTCCCTGACTCTTACGAGGAAGAAAACGAGACTCAGGTCTAAAGGAGAACGAACAACACTCTGAAAGGCCTTCTGTCTGCGAGGAACACGTTTCGGGTCTGACCGGGAAGCATGCGAGGGGGACGCGTTCCATCCATCACATACTCACCGGCCCTCGGTGCCGGTGCCGCCCAGTTCTGAACGCGGCTGCGTGAAGCGGACGCCCGTCAGAGGGGACCGAGCACTCGGGCAGAGGGGGGGAAGCCGCGGGGAGCCGGGCAGGCAGGGCCGCAGCGAGTGCTCAGGGCCAGAGGCGCCAACACCGCACAGAGCGAGGGGTCCCCGCCATCCCCCGGCTCAGCCTGGGGCAGGCCTGGGTCTACGCGTGCAGGTTGCACTCTGCGCATTGCTCACCTTTTCTCGCACAGCAGAGAAGTACGTGCAGCACCGCGTGACGTCTGCACGGCCCCGCCTCCCGGCGTGACGTCAGGGGCCCACGGTCCCGCCCCGCGTGGGACAGGCCAGCGTGGCCCCGCCTCTCGCAGCTCTCCCATGCTGACTCTCCGCCCTGCCCATCACCGCAACCTGGGACACGCCACAGACCGCGGGCACCCGACCCCTCAGGAGGCCCTTTCCCCCGTGGCCAGGAGAACCTCACCGACGACCCCCCTAGGCTCATGGGCTCGGAACGAAAAGCTTAGCACCGCTGAGGAAACGCCCTTTCCAAGGAGCGGAAGACTTACCAGGTCATCGACAGGAACTGCAATATGCAGAACAGCACGGCCAGCCCCTTCTTATGCCACTGACAACAGCAGAGACAGAGATGGCCAGTCAGCCGCGCCAGACACCCTCCCCAGCCCGTCCAGCCCCTTCCTGTCAAAAGGCCCGACTGACAGCTCCACTCACCTCATTAAGTTTTAGTATGGCAAATTTAAGACTCAGTAAATATGAAAATTAAATGTCCGCAAATTCTATTTTCTTTCTAGAATTCTGATACCATTTACTCGAATGCTGCTAAATGTATGGCATTAAATGTTAATGAAATAACTGTGCACAGGCTCAAAGTATTAACCCCGTTTGATGTAAGGCCTTTTAAGTCAAGGCTAACTTTTCCAAAGTCAACATCAAGGCACTGCCCTGGCAGTCCAGCGCCTAAGACTCCCTGCTCCCAATGCAAGGAGCCCGGGGTTTCAATCCCTGGTCCTCTGGTCAGGGAACTGGATCTCCTGACCACAACTGAGACCCACCACAGCTAAATATATCAGTAAGTATCTTTTGAAAATAAGTAAACAAAATCGACATTGAAAAGCTCACTTGGTCAGCAGATTGATACCCTATGCGGAATCCATGTGTCTGACTCACTGGCACCTCCTCATTTCCTTGAGTTACTTTTTGAAGTAAAACTGTACTGTGATCTTCCGGAATAATATAAACCGTTCCCATGGTTGTTTTTAAATGACCCATCTTTAGAACGTGTCCATCTTTATATTTACTTCCTCACTTATTTGTAATCTACTGCTTATAAACAGACTGCTAGACCATTCCACATCAGAAATCAGCTTCCCACAGAGATATGCAAAAATTGCTTAAGAAAATTCTTTTAAGTTACAATTGGGAAATGAGGTATTAGTGAATTCTTGCGTAACTAAAGCCCAGTCCTTGCATCACTGAACTCAGAACGCTTCCGGTGGGACGTTTCTGAAGCGCATTATACACCACCCCATCACCTTTGAAGCGCACTGTGTTCCTGGGAGCTCAAGAACCAGCTCAGTCCCCTTTGGACGCAGATCAGGAACAATACGCAAGTACAGTGAAGGGTCAGGAGCATCAGGAAGTAAACGCAACTGAAATGAAGCTCCTCAGAGGCTCCTGGAGAGCTGTGTGTGCACGAGTGCGTCCTTGGTCCCTGGCACCGTTTTGCCTGGCCTGCTTTCTGGCCCTCTCTCCTCTCTGCCGGGAACCTTTAGCCCGCGATGCCCTCCTCGCCCGAGAGCCACAGCGCAGCAGACCCTCAGCGAGGGCCCCTCACGGGCCCCTGATGACAGGGGCCGTCCTGACCTGGAAGCAGGAAGGATCTCACCTCTATCTGTTTCAGGTGGCAGGCTCCACTGCCAGGCTGGCCACTAACTGGACGCTACACATGACTTTAAGGACATCAGTCTTCAGTGGGTTTAACTAAATCAGACTTTGAGCTCCTCTGAGATGGCAGCTTGATGACACTTTACCTGGTGAGGGTCCACACAGAAGAAAATAGACACGGCTGGGGTAACTTACCCAAAGGGCAGCGCACAGGGTGAGCACGAAACACAGCTGGGAAAGGCAAGGAAAACGGTCGAGTTTGAGTCTTTTCAAAGGCCTAACAAAAATGCATACACGACTCTGCATTCATTTGCATAATAACACCCCACACAACAAAATTAATTAGACGGCTTACTCGAACTGTCCTTATACTGAGTATTATTTTAAAGTCTATGACTGCAATCTCCTGGTGCAAACTGGAAACACGCAGTGAGTCGTCTGCTGACTAAGCCAACAGACGCTGTTTCATGAATGCAGGAGAGTGGCACCAGCTGTTCTCAGGGATGCGTGAACGCTTATGCTGACGTTCAGTGGCTCGAACCACCAACACCGTGCTCAGTACAACTGCTAATGTCCGGTGAGTCCTATTCTACTTAGCTTTAAGGAGCTAACCATAGTCATTTCATACAGAAAGTGCACTGTCATGGCACACCCTGTCCCCAGAGGAGCGGCAGGACAGGCAGATGAGAGCAGTGGGGACACGTCTGAAGACAGAGAATGGGGTATTTGTCCACCAGCCCAACAGGGCAGGGACAAAAGCCAGGAGACTCCCAGAGAAGACTCAGATGGACCCAGAAGTGACCCGACCTTCCAGCCCCATCCGCCAAAAAGTCCATACAGTGGTCCAGTAAGAAAGGCTGCGCGGGGCTGGAAACTGAAACGCATGCAGCTCTGCTTGCTACCTGAAACGCACAGCGCTGCTCTGCTGGAGAATGCCCAAGAAAACAGGATTCCCCCAGCCAGTCACTGAGGTAATACTGCACAATCCAAACTCTTCAAACTCACAGCCTGAAGGATGCTACTATTACACTCAGCAAAGGAAACCTGAGTTCCTCTGTACACAAGTGGGTGATAATTCATAAAAAATGCCAAAAAAACACCCTCCTATGAAAGTTTTTTTAAAATAATTATTTACTTACAAGCATAATAACTGTTGCAAGCAATCTCGTTGTTTCAAACATTTTCTTCAGTTGTTTCATGGGTCCCATTAAAAAGCATGTACTATTTGAAACAAAAGAAATGAGAGATGGATCTGTTAATTGGTCTATGTAAAAATAAGTTCTTTTAAGAAAAAAAACCCTGTAGGCTTAATTAAACCATCTCCCTAAACCTGTTTCATGGCATAAAGTGAGAGATTAAGGAGCCTCTTGAGGAAGGTGAGAGAGGAGATGGAAAAGGCTGGCTTAACACTCAACACTCAAAGCGCGAAGATCATGGCCTTGGGGTCCCAACACTTCATCGCAAACAGAGGGGGAAATAATGGAAATTGACAGACTTTGTTTTCTTGGGCTCCAAAATCACTGCAGACAGTGATGCAGCCACAAAATTACAAGATACTTGCTCGCTGGAAGAAAGGCAATGACAAACCTAGACAGTGTATTAAAAAGCAAGAGACATCACGGCTGTGGTTTTCCCAGGGGTCATGTATGGATGTGAGAGCTAGACAATAAAAAAGGCTGAGCGCCGAAGAATTGATGCTTTTGAACTGTGGTGTTGGAGAAGACTCTTGAGAGTCCCTTGGACTGCAAGGAGATCCAACCAGTCCATCCTAAAGGAGATCAATCCTGGGTATTCATTGGAAGGACTGATGCTGAAACTCCAATACTTTGGCTACCTGATGTGAAGAACTGACTCCTTTGAAAAGACCCCAATGCTGGGAAAGATTGACGGTGGGAGGAGAAGGGGACGACAGAGGACGAGATGGTTAGATGGCATCACCGACTCGATGGACATGAGTTTGGGTAAACTCCGGGAGCTGGTGATGGACAGGGAGGCCTGGCGCGCTGCAGTGCATGGGGTCGCAAAGAGTCGGACACAACTGAGAGACTGAACACCACGAGTTAGAAGGAAACTTTCATCTGTGTATTCCATGACACGGGAACGCCTCTCACAGTTGCTCACAGCACCACTTCTCAGCTGGGTTGGCATGGCCGCTGCAGGCAGCCCGGAGGACAAGGCAGTCTGCCCTCAGCGTGGGCCACTTCGGCGACGGCCCCCATATCTCGACGCGTGTGGCACGCGTGAACGGTGCAGTCAGCTCCAGGAGCACTGTCAGCGCAGAGCTTCGGGAGCAAGGCAGCATGCAGCCGCCCCGAGGCCCCTCCAGACTGCGGTCTGAGGAGCGGGACGGGCCCAGAGACCCACGGAGCTCAGCAGCGGTCCACGCCCGTCCCTCGCCACCAGCTCTGACCTGGAACGGCCCTGAGGAGACGAGGGCTCACCTCTGAATGCTGAGAGCTCACAGCCATGACAGTTACAGCAGCACCCCAGAGACGCGCCCGAGGCCCTCAGGGAGGACCCCCCGACGCCCAGTGCACGGTCCTCGGAGTCACTGCCCCACACAGCCCCGCCCGACCCCTCTGCACAGCACTGCACCCGGGACCTGCTCCCGCTGGCCGGCCGGGCATCTGACCGTCCCCCTCACGAGGCAGCTATGAGCCGGGACTCCAGAGGGCTGTCAGGTGGGACCCCAGCCCGGTCACCTCCCTCGGCACTTCCCCAAGGACTGACCGCCCCCTCTCGTGTTCCTACACCTGGACGTATAATGGAGGGGTGACAGGCAGTGCCTAGCACACAGGCAGCACCTCCAAATGCTGGCTCTTCTCACCATAAACACTATGAGGCAGCTGGCACACAGCAGGGGCCTAAGCATTTACTGAGGGAATGTATATTTTGAACTCATGACATGCATAGACCTACAGAAATATATCCTATCAGAAAAGAAAGTTTTGATAATGACAGCAAACAAAACATTTTGAGAAGCCAAACTTCCATACATACCTGGCTAATGCAGCAATATTTCCAAAAGTATAAAACACTGCAAAAAGCTTTATGCCTCCAGGGAGCCACAGCAATCCAGTTCCCTGAGTTAAGACGTTATAGTTATTTAAAAATGACTTTACCATTGTAACAGATTAAAGTATTAATCTGCTACTATAATAATGATAGTATATAATATGTTTAAGCATAAATGTTAACATATGGTCTCTAATTATACAGTTTCTTAAAAAGTAGTTAATTTTCAATGTTGTTTGCTAATTTGAATCTTATGCCTATTTGCATAAGTATATATAAATGAGCTATTCCATAATCTTCTTTATATATCTAAGTAAATCTCATTCTATTTAAGTATTCTTTTTATAAATGGCAAGTTACAAAAGGTAATAAACTCTTCTAAACCACTGACTGCAACTCTCCTCACACACACAGTGGTTTTTCTTCAGTGGATTTAACAATCCATAAACCCCGCTAAATATTAGTCTCTACACCTTTTTATTGATCTCTACCCCTTTATTTCAAGTGACTAAATAAGTCCCATCAAAACAGTCCAGATAAATGGAATGCTTAGTCTCACACGAAGCAGAAATTATCAAGCAACATAAAGCTGAACTCACAAGGATGGAGAAGAAGATGCCACTGACGAAGCATATGGCAAACCACTTCAGCCTGGTGTTGAAACTAAGCGTCGAGGCATCAAGGACCTTAAGGAAGGGGAATTAGAACATGTTTTTAAATCACCACTTGGCCAATCTGATGCTTTATATGACATTAAAGCAAATCTTCACTTTAACACAGACGATGAACCTGTTTTACTTTGCACACAGTGGTGTGGCTTAAGAATATGAGGACTCCTCGGCTGCAAAGGGGAATATGAACAGTCTGGGGATCGGGCCGCCCCAGAGACGCTGCCACCTCCGCAGATGAGGTGACAACACTGTGTCCGGAAAACTCTTACACACCCTTCTCTTCTCTGTGTCCGAGGGCGTCTGGGCCAGATTCCCACACGCAGAGCCTGACTCGATGGTCCTGCAGGAGCCAGTGCCAGGGGAAGCCCCGAGGACTCAGGGAGGCTGGGCAGAGAAGGGG